>JAAEAF010003871.1:0-124301 GCA_011037195.1 Triatoma infestans
AAAAAGCTATTGATATTGGATACAAATCTCAGTGTGTTGATATTTTCAATGAATCTCCAGCATATTATTACGTTTTTGTTTTGAATTGATTCATTGGCATTATAAAAGAACCCCACAACTCCCACCCTTCATAATTCCTGTATATTATGTCAGGATTTAAAAATAATATGTAAGGATATATATATATATGTATTTAAAAAAGGATATGTCTGCCGTATTTTAAATTAATTGTTTATTACCTAAACAGATAGACCGTAACAGCATTTCGTTACTTATTTTATTGTCAGTTCTTTCCTGATTAAATTTGAATAATTATGTTAATTATTCAGTATTTTAACTAAAAAGGAAGACAAAAAATCTAGATATAAAATATGTTTCGTAATTCAAATAATTTTTTATTTATTTAATCTTGTAGAAAAACTTTGTAACTTAGAGCTTCTCCCCCAAAAAAGTGCCTGTGATTCATATCTGTAGAAAGGCCGGCAAGTATTAATTTAATCTTGAAATTAAGAAACGTCCTTGTGACAGAAATAATGACAGTCAAGTTTAATTTTGTCTGTATTTGATACTAAGATAAAAACAATCTGTATAACAATTTGAAGTTTTTCAAAGAATATTTAGATGTATACCTTGGTTAAATATAAATAATGTTTAAATTAATAAACTTGTAAATAAAATTATAATACCTTTCAAACAGCAATATCAATGTACAATTAAAAACAGCAATTATCCGAAAAAACACCCCGTAAATGTTTACTTTACATCTTAAATACGAAAACTATTACACTCATGTTTAAAAATATAATCACTGAACTAACTTCGCTGATGGATATGTATCGTACAACCATAAAAGTAGGCAATGTAATGACAGCCACTCCAACAGTACAGGCCCTCCTAAACTTTCAAAACTTGGCTACTTTTCTCCCACCATGAACGCCTAGTGTTCGACAACGCACTCTTTTAGTTTATTTAGTAACTAGTTTTTAATAGTTTCTTAGTCTAAACAAAATTATATATTAGATAAAAAATTGCATATTTTTATTTTCAATGAAAGTTTTAATGTATAAATTCTATTTAAATTTATAAACAGGATCTTTTGCGCTAAAATTAATCTACTAGTTATTATAACAATGACAAAATTTCAGTTTATTTTTGAACAACTGAAGAGAAAAAGAAACGCATATTACTTTCTTGTAAGAGAAAATACTACGAAAAATGCAATTTTCGGAATTGAGTGTTTACAGAATACGTGGTGAAAATAGGATAAATTCGGTTCAGGTTTAGAAGTTAATGACAAAGCCTACAAAAAAGATGTAAAGCTGGGAGCTCGATGTTAGGACAAGCAGATTGGTTTGACACCGAGAAATAAGCATTGACCATAAGGCCATAAGGGTGCTTCATTCTACCCTGGGATATAAAAACTATTTCGAAGGAAAATAAAAAGAGGGTATTTATGTGATAGGGGAAATGTAATAGGACCGAGACGTGGACTATATCGCAAAAACTTTCTTGGAAGGTGTAAGAGCTAAAATGGGTAAAAAAAAAAGAAACATCCGGCGAGATATGAATACAAAACAGTAGGTGAAAGAAAGGAAAAAAGAGATGAATAAGAAGCTGTGGAAATCTCAGGCAAGTCTGAGACCCTGGAAAGTGGACAGTAAAGCTATGAAGATGGGAACCCCCGCGAGGGTGACCGAAGCGTTCTTCGATGGGAAGAAAGGGGTGACAAAATAGTAAGTAAGGATTTTTAATCACTAATACATTGAGGTTTTGTGGGAAAGAAATATTAGCGATTTGTCTGGGTTTATGAGTGTGTGCGAACAAAATATCTCAAAAAATGAAATATCACCACGAATCTTTTATTATGTTTTGATGTTCGTTACGGCCGATGTATTTGATGTTGTAAAATGGATGTTGCGGTTCGGTCACAAAAAGCTCTTTTTTTAAAATTTTCACCGATGTTGCGGCAAATTTATTGTCTTCTTCAGGATCCAATAAATTTGCCGAAATGTCGGTGAAAATTTAAAAACAGCATTTATTGTGACCGAACCTCAACAATCCATTTACAATATCTTTTATAATATTAAGTTCTATAAAATACTCAACTAGATTATCAAGATTTAGGAAAATAGTTTAACCAAAAGAGCACTTTACTGATAAGTTTCCGAAATTTTCTCAAAAACTTTTTTAATGATTTTCTTTAAACATTTTTTATCTCACCCTTGAAGACCAGTAGGTCATATGGTGGAACCCAAAATCCCTTCCTTCCAACAACTCCTATCAGTCCAATCACCTTCACGAAGCCCCTGTGCCGCCATTCCTTCCTGGACGTCCTCCATCCAACTCTTGTTGCGCCTTCCTCGCTTCCGTCGTCCACTTGACTTGTATTCTAACATTTTCTTCGGCCATCGCTCATTACCCATTCTCTTTACATGATCGTACCAGAGCAATCTTGTTTCGATTGAAAACAATAGATTTTTTCCTGCATGTACGCGATCCCTTATTTGGACATTCTCTCTGGATCTGATGCGATCATAATTTGGTCATCCGCGAACTGTAGGTTGGTCAGGCAACTATCTTCATTTATTTTTATCCCCATTCCATGGCACTTCCTCTTCCAGTCTCTTAAAGCCTGTTCAATCTCAAAAGCCTTGTTTCAGACCTTTTGTAATGGGGAAAGCTAAGGAAATATCGGTTCCCATCTTTATTTGTGCTTTGCTCCATTATATAGGCTTTTAATGCGCTTATTAGTTCTTTACTTGTGCCACTCAAATCCAGAGCTTCCCAAAGTTTCTTTAGCGGCACCGAGTCATAAGCTTTTTCGAGGTCCACAAAAGCCAAATGCACCTCTTGATCATGGGCTAACCTCCTTTCTAACTACTGAGTCAATGAAAAGATATGATTGGTCAGGCTTTCCCAACTCTGAAACCTGCTTGGTCTTCAGGAAACGTACCTTTAAACATGTAAAGCATAAATATAAAAGCTATTTCATCCTGAACTCTGTTTCCGGGAAAAAGTTTCCAAAAAAAATTGAATATAGACGGTTGTGAGAAATCTTGGTGTTGGGCTTAATTCTTGAACTGCCATTACAAGTTATATTATGGATTGATTGTAGCTCTGTAGTCATACTGAGCACCGCAGTGGTGATATTCAAATTATCTACTGCATTTAGTCGCATAATCTAGGTTTGCCAATATCTAATAATAGTTGGAATAATAACAAATTACTAAGGTAACTATATCATATACTATATATACATCCTTAGTTAATATTTCTAAATTGCTAAGCAAAATCCCTACTAAAGTATATGTTTAATTATTTTTCAAAATCTTTGTGGAAACGATACTAGTGGTTTTATTGGATTGTTTACATGTTTTATTAGAACTATATTATAATATCGCAAATTGTACTAGAAGTTTCTAAAGTATATCCAATTCGCAGATGCAGCTGGATGTACACAGTCTTGCGCTTCTCTTCAAGCTATACTTCTTAATTTCACAACTCTACTTGAATTTATTGAAATAAACATTTTACTTCTTGTAGATATGTACGGGAAGTGGTTAAGAAGCCAAATCTACAGTGTGTCAGAGAAGGACCATTTCAGTCCTCTTGTTTGTTTATAGAATGGCTTTTATTCCCCCAATTGATCTCCCCCAGCAATCTACTGGTCTGTCTACAGTATCCTAAAATATCCTTTACTTCAACCCTCCCAGGCTTTCCTGTGAGAGTGAGACTTTCCCAAAAATCCAAAACCTAGGGCCAGCAAAACGGAGACACTGATATAAATAGTGATACACCGTTTCCCATCCATGTGTGTCCGCCCAGTACTCAAGCTTATCCTACTCAGAGGCAGGAGGTAACCCGAAACCCCTTGCTTAGTCCCTTTGATAAATCTTTTGGCCTGGAGGCACCCAGACGTGTCCTCCCAATGTTTCTCCAAAACTCTCGTCTCCCCAAGTCTAATCTGACCATCGCAAAACCTCTTAGCTACTGCAAGGGCAACGGTAAAAAGGTGAAGAAGATCCCTCCCTAGCCAGCAGGTGCGCCCTCTCATTGCCTTCTATTTCCGCATTTCCGGGAACCCAGAAGAGTTGCACTCTTGAGCTAGGGTATTAAGCCTTCTCCTACATTCGCCCACCAATTTCGAACCCCAACACGGCGTGCTCAAAGCCCTCAGTGCGGCCTCACTATAAGAAAATATCCGCACCTCTTTAATTTCTTCTTCCACTCCCTTGCGGATCTCCCGCAATCTAATACCTACAGTCATGCTCCCGCTCCTTTAGACGAGTTTCCTTCTGTCTAGAGCCATCCAAATACCAGCAAATAATGCCGTTACCTACCTCCATTAGCTTTTTGAGGGTATTCTCCCCTAAACTACTGATGCTAATATCGTAATCCCTCTCAAATTCCCATTTCTTGCCCATCTCATCAATTTCAGAGAGCAGAAATTGGTTCACTTGCCAGACTTATCCTCGATCCTAGTGTGATCTCCCCCAAAAGGTTCTCACCCCTTCTTCCTTACATCTCATCCTAAGGTAACCTTCATTGCCTCTCCCACAACCACATACTAAAGGGGAGTTAGCTCCAACAACAGCTCCTGTGCCGATGTCGTTCCATTGCACCTGTTACGGCCAAACAGGCTATGCACACAACTACCTATTAAGCGGGCATTTTCTTGGTAACCAGCCAACAGGCTTATCCTCTATCACCATTCTTGAGGATTCTTTCTCCTGCAGTCTTAGTACGTCTATGAAATACCATGATTTAGAGGCGTTAATAGGGAATCTGATTTGTATACTATTAACCAATGTTAAATATAAAATTATTTAAGTACTTTCTCTGAACTGTAAGCACTCGTGCTTTTTCAATTAACAATTATGAAATTAAAAGTAATTTGCGCTTAATTGCTACGAAATCTTAGGTGCATTTTATAACTTTCAGACTATTTTGTAATCACTCTAAGACAAAAAAGAGTACAACATTTGAAGTCCTTTACTCAGTTAATTTGATGTCATACATCCAGTGCCACATAAAAATTGTATTCATCGTTAACAGGCAATAATCTCCAATATTATTCTTTTTATCAGAAATCAGCTGATCTTGTTTTACAGTTGGATGCTTTACACGCCGTTGATCTGGTGTTTTACAGAGATCTACAATTGTGGATACTTTTATTCTTATGTTAGTCTTATTGATATTCAATTTTATACTTTTATGTTGTTTCGCATACTTCAGAAGAAGAAACTGAATTGCCGAACTTGGGTAAGTTCGTCTTTTGAATGATATTTTTGTTATGATATCATACTGTATCATTTTGTTTTTCTATCTTATTAAATCTGCTGTTTGAACATTTTTCCTTTTACCTTTTGTTGGGTAAAATGTGAAATATAAGCAAAAACATATATTGGGTGAGAAAAAATGCTGAAAATCAAAATAGAACAAACGCAAATTAATAAGTTCTTTCTTTTTTATATATTTAATAAATCATAATCTCTAACTCATAAAAATCTTTTAACTTAAATAAGCGTAATAATCATTTTATTATTGATAATTTTAATGTCTCTATATAATGGTAACAATTATTTATACATTACAACGTGAGAGAAGGTGAAATAGGTAAATCGTTGTGAGTATTTGTGTGTTAAATCAAAGATCCATCCTCTGCAAATATTTAGGTGCTGAAATATAAATAACAATGAACATTAGTGATATAGAAAATCTGCAGAAGTTATCTAAATAAATACAGGAATACAGACAAAACAAAATGAGGTAAAATTTCAAGCTATCACAGCATTATTTTGATATTATGAGGTAATACTTCTGGGTCCGCACTGTCACAAATATTTAGGAATATCTTTTACATTTCACAAGTATTTGATGAACACTTTAGAATGATGACAATATATGGTTCAGGCTACCACAGTTTAATGTAAGTAGATCACTGCTTGTTACATAAATATAAGTAACATACATATAATACCATTAAGAATTTAACTGTCTTATAGTGCTGAAGTGCCTATGGATTCTTAATAGAAATACAAATATCACTTAATTTCAACAGATTCCCTTCACAAAATAACTTTTATATATATATAATTTACTAATAGAATTTACAAGAGCCAAATGAGAAATCTGCATTTAGAAGTAAAAATTAAATACGATTATTAATAAATTTTGAAAACTTACAATATCTAATAAGTGCTATAGCCACCATAAATAAAGCTATATTTCCAATTACTGCATTTCTGGCCGATCTTCTTTCTTGGTCAATCATAGTTCTATCAATCGGACGCCTGATCATTTTGTAGGAAGTGTTTAATTATACTTATTTAATTTGAAAAATGTCAAAACTAAAAGTGTTTTTCTTGTTGGAGGGAAGGTTTTAATGTATAGAGAAGGTTACAGCAAACGAAAATTTCTAACCAAAACTCACGTGTTAATTTTTATTTGATGGTTATGTTCTGTGAGTGAGAAAGAAATTCAGTTTAGATCTAATTGGTTAAGGTTTTCGATTAGCGATAACCGGTATACTTTTTTCCCCTGAAGGAAATTTATTGTTCTAAGGAATGTATGTCAGATTCTGTCATAATTAGAAAAAAAAAAAATTATTAGAAATCATAAACTTATTTTAATACAAGCAAACACTTTGTAGATTTATAAATAATACATGTATAAATATTATTTTTATTTATTGTTTCTTAGTATTTTCTCGTCTAAATAATTAACAATAAAAATCCAATGCACCTTCAAAAGTTAATTACTTCTGGTTTCCTGTGTCGAATAAAATTTCATAATGTCCACCTTGCATTACCAAGTTTCAGAAGTTTCAATTTTAAAGCTCTCTTTGAAATATGTTAAAATATAAAACTATAAGTATAAGCTCGGGAGGTTTCTGAAATACACTGGTCAAAAAAAGTTTTGCATATTTCAAGATTTTGTATTTCTGAACCAAATATAATACAACGTTGTTTATCTTATAATAGTGTACAGTACAAACAAACTAAAAACACTTTACCTTAGAGATAGCACATGAGCCAATGTGAAAAAAAAGGAAATTTTGTCATACAGAAATGTAAACACTCACGTAATCCTTAAACCACAAAAGTCGCCCGTTATCTGTAATGTGTGTGGCCTCAATACAAGGGTATCCAGTACACTTGCGGAAGACATTCTTCTATGGCAGCAGGGATAAGGTCTTGCAGAGCTCATGGTGGTTGGGGACGGTTGGAAATTGCTCACGCAATTTCATAAATGTTCCACGCAATTCAAATCAAGAGACGGTGGTGGCTAGATCATCCTTGGAATACCACACCTTTCCAAGAACCTATTCACAGACTGCGCCTTGTCGTCCATTAAGGTGAAATCTGCTCCAATGTTAGCTCTAAATCCACGAACAATGGGTTCAAGGACGTTGTTCTCATATTTTTGTGACGTCATATTGCCCTGGTGTAGACTAGTGGTGTGCGGCGTCCCATCATTATTCCTCCCCACAAGAGTGCTGAACCACCACCTTGCTGATAGCGTTCAACAATGAAAGCTTCATTTAAACGTTGACCATTTGCCCTCCAGACATGAATACTTTTGTCATCTGGATGAAGCGAAGTCGTACCTCATCTGTAAATACTGTTCGGTCCCATTGTTCCCGGATCCAATTCTCATTATCTCCTTATCCATTGTACATGCTGAAGTCTGTGGCGATATTCGAGGCGTGGTGCCCTGAATGGCCTTCGAGAACGTAGTCTACATTGTGGAGCCGATTTCGAACAGTTTGTGTCGACACATTGATTCCTATAGCCGCTCGAAGCCCCCTCCATAAGGTGTTGCTGTGCTCCTAGGTTGTCTCCTAGCGGAAATACAGATGTATCGATCTTGAGCAGCAGTTGTTTTGCGCAGTCGACTTATCCTAGGCTTATCAGCTATGGTTTGTGTCTGTTGGAATTTCCGTCAAAGTCTGGAAACGTCACTTTGGTTGCATCGCACCACTTGAGCTACTTCGCCTTGTATCATTTGACCATGTTGCATTAAAGTCACTATTCCTACTCTATCTGCTGCTGAAATCGTGTGCCGTGGCATTGCTGTTTAAATTCACGGTAAAATTACTTCCCTTTCAACTTACACGCAGTCAACAAAAATTTTTTCAACTGCACGCAATTAGCTCAAGTTCTCACAACTGATCAAAATCTCTAACAAGTAGTGAATGAATGAGCATTGTCAGAAAAACAAATGTAACGCGTTTCAAAGGTCATACAAAACAAAGAAATGCGACGTAATTTACCGGACAAAGTTCAGAAATATAAAATATGCAAAACTTTTTTTGACCCGTGTATAAGCGAATGAAATTATAATGCTTTCAAATTGCCCTCCAATAGAGGGCGCCACTATACTAATTTCGCACACGCTGCCATTCCGTACTTAATTTACGAAAGGGAAATTATGCTTTAACCCTTCACTGATACAGTGCGAGTCACAGGGACCCGAGGTATGAGTGCCTCACTTGGGCAAATATTAGTATTTATTCTAGCAGCTCCCAGAGTTCAGTAGCTGCATCAAGTGCGGTCTTCTTTCAGATTAGTCAGTCTTTGCCATAAAAGCGTTTCACAGTTTTGTTATATCAAATTGTTATATCGTGTCAACTGGACCCTTCAGTGCCTCTTACGTGATTTTCACTTTTTGGTTATTTTGAACTGATACATTTATTATATCATTTCTATGGTGCTTTATAAAATTTAAGTGTTTTTTTTTTAACGTAAGGCGCGCCAATATCTATGGTCATTGGCGCCCGGAGCCTTCTCAATGCACTGCCGGCCTCCGGACAGTGTTCTTTCGTTACAGACAACACCGTCCAACACCGGACAGTGAGCTGTAGAGGCTCCTAGGAAGAAAAAAAATCTAAGGGAGCTGGTCTCGATTCCGGGTCCTCTGCGTGGGAGCCCAGTTTTAAGTGTTTTTATTTCTAGATTTTTTCCCGTTAGCTTGCTAAAAATCTGTGGTGGGTCTGAGGGACCCCACCGTACTACTTATGTAACTTTCATCTTTTTCTTGTTCTTTTCCTTCTTTTTTTATTGTTCCTCATCAAATCTTCATTTTTGTTCCGATCCTAGATTATAACGGCGAGTTCACGATATCACGAAAGGGTTAGCGTTGATGATCCTCGCTTCAGCGATTTTGTTCAGAGTATTCTGGCGGAACTTGAAAATGAAGATCCTGATGCTAGTGATGTGGATTCAGACTGTAATAGTGACTTCGCATTAGAAAGTAATCATGATAGCGACACAGTTAATTATGAAAGTCCTACGGAAGAAGATGAAAGTCTACATGTATTACATCCTAAAGTGAGTGAAGCTATTCAAGGAGACGAAAATCAGAGAAATGAAATTGATGATGAAGTTAGTGATGAAGAGGTAGAACCTGGCAGATCATATTATGGTAAAAATAGATTTAAATGGGCCCAACAAGCAAGAAGGAGAGCAGTAAGAACGGCTGCCTGCAATATTACGAAAATTAAATTGCCAGGACCTTGTGGTCAAGCAAAAGATTTGGGAGCAGAAGGCAATCAATCCATACGAAATATTTCAGTGTTTGTTTACTGGGGACATTGAAAAGGAAATTATTGTACGTACAAATGAAAAGATTTATAAAGATTTAGCTGCCAGTTTTATAGGTGAAATGGACGAAAAAGAATTTAAAAGTTTAATTGGGTTATTATTGTATAGCGGAATTTTCAAATCTGGAGGAGAAAATTATGAAACAGTGAACTTCATTGTTTGCAACAGATGGAACTGGAAGGGATATTTTTCGTTCTGCCATGCCTCTCAAACGTTTTTTATTCATATTAGCCTGTCTTAGATTTGATAATTCTCAAGATAGAAAAGAAAGAAAAGTGAATGATCCATCAGCACCAATTACAAAAATTTTTTAAAATTTTATAAAAAACTGCCAAAGTAATTTTCACTTGGGCAATATGTTTGTGTGGATGAAATGCTGGTGGGGATTCGGGGACGATGTAAATTTTAAATTTATATACAAAAAAAAAAAACAAGAAAATATGGAATAGAAAACATGATTCTGGCAGACGCAAGGAATAGTTACTGCTACAACGCCTAATTTATACAGGAAAGAATTCAAACTGTGAAGATTTGGAAGGTATTTCCAAATTCCAAGCCAACTCAGTCGGTCTTAAAATTATGATTCCCATTTTTGGCAGTAATAGGAACGTTACAGGTGATAATTGGTTCTCTTCGATTGAACTCGTTAAAGAATTGTTGAAACAAAACCTTACTTACGTGGGGACACTAAAAAAAATAAGCGGGAGATACCGTCTCAGTTCCTTCCAACCAAAAACCTAAATTTTTCTTTGTATGGTTAACACAGAAACTGACACTTTTGTCATATGTACAAAAAAAAAATAAGGCGGTCGTTATGTGGTCGATGCATTCAATGTCTGGAACTGATCAAGGAACAAACAAATCAGAAATAGTAGCACTTTATAACTGCACTAAAGGTAGTGTGGATTCACTGGACCAAGAATGTGCCAATTATTCTGGTCGTAGAACAAGAAGATGGCCGATGGCAGTATTTTTTGCCATATTGGACATAATGTCAGTCAATAGTTTTGTTATTTATAATTAAAAAAAAAATAACAAAATCAGCAGACTGACATTTATGAAGCAACTGGCCAGAGAGCTGGTACTTCCTCACCTGAAGTAAAGGGTGTACAATATCAGGTTACCCCGTGAATTAAAGATTATTATTGAAGGAATTCTTGGTCCAGACTGCCCTCCTGCTCCTAAGGAAGACTCTCCATCAAAATATCCAAAATCAAAGCGAAAAAGATGTTACATCTGCCCATCAAAATTGGACAGAAAAACATCTTGGGCTTGTAATAAATGCAAAAAACCTGTTTGCTTAACATGCCTAAAACCAATCTGCAAAAAATGTGTTAATCAAGCAGAATAATTTCCTTTTTATCTCTTTATATCTGTAGGCATTACAAACTTTTTTTTACTAAAAATGTGAGCTTTCAAGAATTTATCAGAAATAAATAAATTACTTTGTAATTGTAGGTTTTTTTTTTTTGTTCAAAACTATTTGCGTGAATGTGAGAAAAGAAACAAAATAATTTTCATAAAAATTAAATTTTATTAAATGATGATGAAGTTGTTTAACCAAAATTTAAGCAGTTTCAAAAAACTCAAGTTTCTAAAGGAATTTATGCCATGGGACTCCTGGACCCAACCATACCACTTAATAAAGCCAACTATACCAGTTAAGGGTTATAATGCTGTGTTGTAATTAAATTGAATCCTTTCAAATTTTAATAATTTCTATGATTTTTACATACTCAAGATGGAGATATGTGCATGAACTAGGAAAAATAAATTTAATTTTAAAATAATTGCCTTGAAACTTGAAAGTTTTATTACTTTAAAGATTTTAAAGTCCAATAAATCTTAGATTAGGCATTTTCTGGCTTTTAGGGATTACATTTTCTCCTAGCAAGGACTGATAGTTACAGAATACTATTTTAACATAAAATATAAAACAAGACTTTGTATATAATCTATTAAATATAACTTTCCCAATGGATCTATTCCAGAGAAATGGGCCGAAATATCTATGCATTTTATTTTCAAAAGGAGAGATAGATCTGAAATTACAGAGGAGTGGCTTTAGTTAGTAATATTATTGAAAAGTTGTTCATATCCGAAAGGTTGAACAATAAGAAAGTAATCACACCGTAGCTGAAGAACAGAACAGGTTCAGGAGAAATAAGGGGTGCATAGACAATATTTTTGTTGTAGGTACAGTAATAAATATTGTAAGATGTGGGAAAAATTGTGTTGGCTGCCGTTAGAGGGCAACTTGGAAGGACAGAGATGTTAGGTTTTCTTAGAGTGTAAGTTGTAAGTTGTCACATGTAGAAAAGGTTGATTTCCGTGCATTTTTGTTCATCAATAATTGCATTTATTAACGTGAGTCAAATTAATCGCTTATAATGTAAATAAAATAAGTTGGTCTTTACTAGACAAGATTTGTTTGTTTATGTCCCAATACTCCTACATATACTTTTAGGGGCCGCTCCGGGATCATAATCCAATCAAGTCTTATTGTGAAAGTTACTGTGTTATAATGTCTGAACTAGATATAAATGATATTTCTACTATGAAGGTAGTAGAATTAAAAGAACATTTAAAAAAACATAATTTGAAACGCCCTGTACAAAAAAAGAACTGGTGTAAAGGCTTCGGGCTATTTATGAAAATTCCAAAATAGAAGGTGATGAGGCTGAATCAGATATAGATGATTTTATAAAGGCGAAAAAGATGAAAACAAGAAGTAAAAAGTGAGAGCGTATCTTCAGGCAGCGATTCTGATAATCAAGAAAAAAAAAGGTCATTGGATTTCATCAAGTAAGTGTCCAATCCTTTTATATCATTTAAAGCTGTTGAAGAATCTATAGCCAACTTCAGTGGCGATAATAAAACGGAAAGCATTGTTAATTGGTTACGAGAATTTTATGAATTAAGTGAGTTATGCAACTGGTCTGTGGTTCAAAATATTATTTATGCACGACGCTTGTTGAAAGGATTGACTGCTTCATATATTAGGCACGAGAAATATCTGAAAACGTGGAAATCAATAGCCAAGGCGCTTACAAAAAAATTTACCACAGAAGTAAGCAGTAAAGTTATACATAGAGAGTTAAGATCAAGAAAGACACAGTGAACGCTATAAGGAATATTTCTATAAAATGCTAAGTACACCCTCAAGATGTAAAATAGATAAAAAATCAATTATGCAAATAATTGAGGGAATAGACGATAATGAGGTAAACAAAACTATTCTTTATGGGTCTGCATTATATAAAGGCTTTAGAATAAAATTGGACTTGTACAAAGAAATGAAGAATTGCGAGACGTCAAGTTAGTAAGGCTCAAAAAGGGGAAATTAGGAACAAGGAGCATAAATCTGTATCTTCTTATACCGCCAGCAAGAGTCTTGAAAAATTGCGTCGCTGCTTTAATTGTGGCTCGAAACAGCATGTTATCGAAGAGTAAGGCTAAAGGGTCTAAATTTTTCAGATGCAATAAATACGGACATGTTTCTTCTAAATGTGTAGCAACTTGTTATGTGAACAGTAAGTATGAAGTTGTATCAGGTGATAATAAGCCAGTTCTGGATGTTGAAATAAACGATTTAAAGGTGAAAGAGCTATTAGATTCAGGTAGCGATTTAACATTATTAGATTTAGAAGAGTATGAGAAGTTGGGATCACCTGTTATGACATCCACGCAAAGTTATCTTCAAGGTTTGGAGACTAACTTAATTACTACGCTAGGCGCCTTTCTTTACATACATAACAGTCGAAGGTATTTTTTATGAAATCCAAATTCATGTTGTCCGAAATCTAATCATGAGATGTAAGATGATTTTAGGCCCTAATTTTTTACGGTCATTACTAACCGATTAGTATAACCCTTAAAGGAAATAATGTAATTGAAATTAACAAAATTGAAGCACATGTTCCTGATGTCCCAGATATATTGAACCTTAATATTTTCGATTCTAAAAATAAAGCTGAAGAGCTTGTATTACCAAAGGAGGATGAAGAAATTATTAAAGTTTGCCAACCGGCAGAAACAAAAGAAGTTGGGGTATAAATGAAATTAATTTTAATAGATGAGATTCCAGTATATCAGACTCCCAGGCGTCTTTCCCCCAAAAATCAGGAAGATGTGAATAAACAAATCAAGAAGTGGTTGGACGATTCTATTATAAAACCAAGCGTTTAAGATTATGCAAGCCCAATTGTCGTCATTCAAAAGAAGAATGGAGAGTCACGTATCTGTGTGGATTATAGAGCACTGAATAAGAAGATTATCAAGGAGAGATATCCACTCCCTTTGTTTGAAGACCAGATTGACTCACTTCTAGGAAGCCGGATGTTCACAACTCTAGATCTAAAGGATGGATTTTTCCACGTGCCAATTCATGACCGTTGCAAGTACACGCATTCATCATACCAAATAGTCACTATGGATTCTTACGAGCCCCTTTTGGGTTATGCAGTTCGTCGGCCGTTTTTCAGAAGTATATCAATCATGTTTTTAAGGATTTGGTTAAAGAAGGTATATTGAGAATTTACCTAGCTGATATTATCATCCCTTCGAAGGATAAGAAAGAGAATATTCACAAAGAAGAAATTAAAGATTCTGCAGATAAAGAAGAATATGAGAAGTATGATTTCAAAGTTATACGTTATACTGAGGAGCAAGATATCGATAAAAGTTTGGAAGAAGAAGCTGAAGAAGATAGCAGATATGTTAAAGAAACCGCTGAAAAAGAAGTTGATGATGAGAAAAATATTTCATTGAAGAAGATGATAAAGTAGTTATAGATGAGAAGAAAGATGTTCAAGAAACAACTAACAAGACAGAAATTAAAGAGTCCGCGAGTAAAGAAGAATGTAACAAAGAGGAAAATCAAGACCTCAATGGTGATGCTGATGTAGCTTTTAGGGTAAAGCAAGCCGTTGAAGATCTGGAAAAGATATTTGAAATTAAATGTGCTAACAGTGTTTTATTTATTTTAAGAAATGAGATTTATTTTATTAAAAGAAATGAAGGAATGAAGAAGAAAGGAGGAAACTGAAACGTAGAAAATCTCATAAGAAAAAGAAAAGAGAGGAAGGTTGTTGTATAAAGAAATGGGAAGAAAGAAAAATCAAACCGAACAGGATTATGAGATGTGCTACTAAAAGATCTGAGGAATTGTTAGTAGTTTGTAAAGAACATTGGCGTATGCAACTCTGCCATAGAATATGGAAGCATAGAAGATGGAAGAAATGAAGAATTCGGGTCGAATTCAAGGCAGGATGGCCGATTGTAGGATGTGGGAAAAATTGTATTGGCTGCCGCTAGAGGGCAACTTGGAAGGTCAGAGATGTTAGTTGTCACTTGTTGCTAAGGTTTAACAAAAGGTTGATTGCTGTGCATAATTGTACATTGGAGCCAAATGGTTTGAGGGAGTATTTTTACTCACATAGGGTGAAACTTCCCTATGTTTCTAGAGACGGATATTCTGTCGCAGAACCTCATTCAAGTCCAACCAGCGCGTCCTCGTCGCGGCTCTGGAAACATCTGCGCTCCACTTTTGTGGAAGCGTGGATGGCCAAGCGATATGGTCACTCTACCATTCATCGCGAGATACTTTTGAAGGTTCCTGTTACAGGTTTTCCCTCTGATAGAATGTTGAATACTTATGTTTTCGAGCATTCTTACAATGTCAAGTTACCCTCTAGGGAAGATTGGTCAAGATTGGGTCCGTCTGGCGTGATACCTGATAATTACTTTCGGTGTTATACGGACGGTTCCAGAATGGATGGTAGGTCTGGAGCTGCGGTCTATTTTGAGACCGGAGATCATTTGGCAGTATCTCTTGGTGAATGGACCACGGTCTTCCATACTGAGGTTTATGCTATTCTTTGTTGTGTTTTGGATGAGAGGGTACGTAACACTAACTTAAAAGGTGTTTGTAACTGCTCGGACTGCCAGGCTGCGCTGAAGGCGCTGAGTTCATGTGTCTTCCCTTGCAGGTTGGTGTTAGAATGTTCTAAAAGACTGGAAGAGCTTTCTTCTCTGAAGGATGTGCTTCTAGTCTGGGTGCCAGGTCACATGGGAATTTTTGGGAATGAGGAGGTGGATAGGTTTGCCAAATTAGGCGCCTCTCTTCCTTTCATTGGTCCCGAGCCTGCTGTTGGAATTTGACTTCTGGCACAAGTCTGTCAGGCTTCCAGACATGAACGCTTCACAGCATTCATCCTTATAGATGAGCTCAGTTGGTTTTCGGCAGTCCAAAATGCTCATCGGGGGTCCGGATAAGGCCATTAGTGAGACGGTGCTGTTTTTCACGGAGCGCTCTCAGGCATCTGGTTGGATCTCTTACTGGACATTGTGGTTTAAGGAGACATCTCTACATAATGGGGCTCATGCCGGATCCATTTTGTAGAGTCTGTGAGACAGAGGAGGAAACACCCATCCATCTTATGACTGATTGCTTGGGTTGTGAGGAAATTAGGTACAGGACCTTTGGTCGGAATAGGATGTCTGTGGAAGAGCTTAGGCTATTTCCGCTTAAGGTTATTGTCCGATTTATTCGGACTGCTATGAATCTTAGATGGATTAGATCCGGGTCTGGATTTTTGTTCTTGAGCCGGTTTGTTGTTGTTTTTCTTGGGGTAGCTATACGGGCCCAGTGAGGCTTTAAATAGCGTAGGGTTTCCCTGCCCACAGACAAATAATAATAATAATTGTACATTTATTAAAGCGAGTCAAATATTCGCTTATAATATAAATAAAATAACTTTACGAGACAAGACTTGTTTGTTTATGTCCCAATATTCCTACAATATTAACATTAGGATAAATATTTTTTTTTTGTGGATGATGTAGTTCAGTACATAAATAACTCCTTCTTTTCAAGTTTTTTTTTTGTTTAGTGTGTTTTTAACCATGAAAGTTATGTGAACTCCCTTTTAACCGTTTTTTTTTATTCCTGAAGAAGACATTAAATTTGTCGAAACGTCGGATAATTTAAAAAAAGTGTATTTTTATTGACCGATCCTCGTGATCTCCTGCAGTTATAATATGACGGTTGAGAATCATTATTATCATTACTATCTATACTTACAGCTCGAATATTTTCAATTTCCAAGTATTTCATTTATAAATAGGGAAAATAGCAAAGGGAAAAGTTCGTCTTCCTGCAATATTCTCCCCCGGTAATCTCAACAAAAATTAACTCAAGAGACGTCTATTAAAACAATTGTATCTGCTGAAGTATATTCCTCCAATCCATCATGCTTTCTTTAGAGGAATCAGAGGGTGCAATGAAGTTGGCGACGTAGGTCCACTTGAAGATTCAGAAGATGATGAAGAAAGATTAGTTTTTTAAGTTTCATGTTTTGTTCATGGTTTAATTGTTTTAATAATTACATATTTTTTTTTTGGACTTAGCATCTTAAGGCTGTTAGCCATGACTAATATTAATAATATAAGGATATTACATATATTGAAATCAATAAAACAAATAGTAATGTAAATAAAAATTTAAAATTCCTTAAAAGAAAATAAACATTTTTAGCATTGATGAGTTGACATTGAACAAGTTATTTGCTTGCACTTCCTAGTAAAAATTCGCCTCCAAAAGACAATTTGTTTTTTTTTTGTCCCTTTGTAATCCGTATTAAGGGTACACAAGAATGTTAAATTCGAAAAATTCATTCGATGGTTTTGAGTTTTTTATGAGGCGAAATGAAAAAACTGTTTTTTTCCAAAAAATGAAAAATCTGACTTATGCCACTATGAATCTCAGCCCCCTTTATGTTTTTATGGTTGAATAAAGTTCCCAATATGCCATCTTACAGATTACCGAGAATTTGTTTAGAGAGACAGCGGAGTTTAGATAAGTGGCCGGGTAAAAAATTGTGTTGCAACTAATTTACACAGCTAACAGAAAAAGTAATAGTAGTGGGGACGCAGGAATTTATAGAGGTAAATAGCTATTCAATATAAGATAAGGTATTTGGGAATCTCATTGAAAAGTACAATAATCATTTCGCCTTACTACATGTTGAAGCAGCTATAATTTAATACAGACTAGTATGTCTTAAGCATTACCGTTTACTAATTCTCCTGAAAGTCGGAACTTTGAGCATATAGTTATTTCTAATTAATTTTGTTTAGATGGTAATTGTATAATCAACTGAGATAGGTAGCACTTTAGAGGAAAGCATAACCCTTCCCCTCCTAAAAAAGCTCCCTTGAATGACTTTACCCAGAGAAATGTTTTAAATAAAATTTGTAGCTTTTCGGTATTTTAATATATTTTAAAATATGTAGTTCACAATCTTAGTTTAAAGAAAATCGTTAGAGCTGTTTTAGAGAAAGTAGCAGAAAACTGAAAAATACATTTCAGTAAAAACACTTTTGGTCATCCGATTTTCTTCAAACTCGGAATTTCAACAAACATATTTAATTCTAATTAATATTATTTAGATGATAGAATTGTGTAATAAACTGAAATAGCACTTTAACTTGGAAACCTAACTTTATTTCTCCCCCAAAAGTGTCCTTAAACGAATTTTCCCGGAGAAATGTTTCAAGTATAAGTTGTAGCTCTTAGTATGTGTAGTTGATATTTCAAGTTTATAGAAAATAGTTGAAGCCATTTTCGAGGAAATTGCAAAAAAGTGAAAAAAAAATAAAGTCGTACTATCGGTTGAGGAATTTTCATAGATAACTTACTGTCGGATCCCATGATGATACCTAAACGGTATATCATGTTTGAACTTTCTACGATTTTTCGTTTTTGAGCTGTGCTGTTCATATACATATACACGCACACCCTTTTCTAAAAACCACTTTTTTGGACCCTAGGAACCTCAAAAGGTGTATTTTGGATGAAAACTTGATATCGAAAATTTGATACGATTGTAATACTCCCTCTTAACTAGGTGTAGGAGAAAGTAATATAAAAAATAAATACTAAATTGTACAATACAAATTGAATTGTGAAAAACAAAAACGAATTGATCCGGTATTCTTCCGAAATTCCATATTCTTGTCTCTCTGAGCCACGTGGCGCCTGATTGCTATACCAATTCATCGATCAACCCATCTCCTATATTGTCTTCCTGTTTTCCTTCACGTAGTCGAAGTGATCCATACTGTTACTGTTCTAGCTCAACAGACATCGTTTAAGTTGGCTACATGGCCTGCCCAATTCCATTTTACTAATACCTTTCAAATAAATTGCTTCGTTCACCCATCTTACCAGGACTCCTCCCAGTTTTATTATATTAGTTTTCCTATGTATCATTAAAAACTCGTTTGATCTGAGATATCCCGGCTTCTGGCTTTCTTTGGTACAAATTTCTGTTAAAAGCTGCGAAAGTTAAAACGGACGTTTAGATGAATACCTTAATAATAATGCCTCGATACTGCTAGTTGAATTTTCGAAAAGAACAAAAAGGGAGAAGTAGACGCGGATCATCCTGCCTTATTCTTCTTTCCAAAACGAAATAATTACCAGGATTCTCAAGGATGATGCGTTCTTGGCTGTTTACTTATACCAGTAATAAATCACATTACATTCTTCCACATACATCATCGATTTGTGATAACCATATTTATTATGAGTTAAAAAAGGATTTGAAAAATAGGAAATAAATGTAAAAAAAAAAAAGAAAAAAAGTTGCACTATTTTTTTTTTTATATAAAAAAAAGTTTATTCACAGCATCAGTCAGGGCGTAGCTATTATAACTATTTTCATTTTTTTTCTCAATTTTATCGTGAGTTTTCTTTCTTTCATTTTTAATAAATACAATATATTACATAGTCATTAGTATTTTTTTTTTTTTCAATTGCTTGACACCTAGATAACTTTATTTATTTTTACAACTATTTATAAAGAAGGAAGAAGTCCCAGTGAAATTTTCATTCCTGGCACAAGATAATTCATTTTCTTTAAAGTGAATGCGTAGCAATTCAATATATCATTTTTGTTTTTGTTTTTTAAGACCATTTTGGTAAAATCGTTTTTTTTTATACTTTTTTTTTTTTTTTAAAGATGTACGTAATAAAATTCGGAAAATATAATATACAAAAGAAAATATTTAAAAATACATCGTGAATTTTTACAATGTGTATGAGGGGGCAACTAAGATGGATATAAGAACTAAACATAGTGAAAAAAAAACGTTTTTATACAATTCAGTCATTTATTTATTTATTTGTGTAACAAAAAACAATAATAATAAGAGAAAGTAAAAAAGAAATAAAATAAATAAAGGGCATCAATAAAAATAAATTAACAAATATTTTCGCCAAACTGCTCTCTCTCTCTTTCTCTCAACTGATCATAGAATTTATTTCATGATAAGATAATAAATGATATATAAAAATTATAACGACTCGTTATTTTCTTCCATGAGTTGAATACATAATTTTAAATTTCTTTTATTGAAAACATATTTTCTATTTATTACTACATTCAAGAAAAGTAAGGATCAGTTTTGTTTTCTTTGAAATCTATTGTATTTAAGTACAAATATTTAGGATTTTATTATTATTTTGTTATAAAATTGTTTCAATTGATTATAGGGACACCCTCTGGGCTGGGAAAAGGAAGTAGAATTTTACAAGACAAGAGAATTTGAAAAATGTTCAAAAATTTCTTTTTCTGTTCGACAAAATTAAAAAAAGAAAAAAGGAGTTTAAAATTTTTTATAATTGTAATTTGTATACTAAGTTATTAGTACCATTTTATTTATTTATTTTTAATGAAACAAACGTTATTAATTCAATTATTTTGTTCATCTATTTTCTCCTACTGCCATTTAGTGGATTTAATAGATTTTTTTTCTAAAAAAAAAAAAAAAAATGTTATGGTAACTGAAGATGATCCGGGACAAGCAAGTTTTCGTCGTCAATAGACATATGGATTTATAACAAAACTTTGTTATGAGTTATCACGATCAGTAAGCTTAATCTTTTTTTTTTTTTTACTTTCTCTTACTGATTTAGATGAAGTATTGAGATCGTTTTGATCGTCGATCAAATTTTCGATATAGAATTTTCACCTATCCCAAAAATATGCGTTTTGAGGTCCCCTGAGGGTCCGAAAAAGTGGGTTGTGGGTTTTCAGAAAATGTTGCGTTAAGAAGCGTTACCCCAAAAAGCGGAAAAATTGCAGAAAAAAGGTAAAACTTTATACCTCGTTTAAATATATATGTATCTATATATTGAGTTATATGTAAAAATTAGTAACTTGAGAATAACTTTATAAAAATACAAATCAAAGCTATGTAGTAAATTGATGCAAGAGGAAATCGGGTGAGTGTTTTCACTGCAGATTGATCGATAACAAAGATCGATTTATTTTTAAATTTCACATTCGATAATGAAATTTCCAGAATTGCAGTAAGAGAAAAATATTGCATGGTTTCCAAAATACCGTAATATAGAAATAAAATAAAATAAAAGCATTGATTTTGTTTTGAGCAAAAGAAACTTTTTTTTTTATTCTTTGTTCAATTAAGCTCGAATTTTTCGAATATTATTTCAACATTTTTCCATTTCCCATCCCAAGTTTTCCATTTCTACTTTTGTATATATATATATATACACATTACGATATGTGAACTTTTTACTCAAGCTGAATTTTATTTTTCTTTCCTTTTAAAGCTTTTCCTACTGAGGTATATATAATTTTTTTCCTTTTGTTGTCATTATTAAAATTTATAAACAAAAGATGAAAGCTAATATAAATGCATAAATTTTCTACTGTTTTAATACCACAAAACAAAAAATTATAATAAAAATAAAAATAAAGGAATGCATAAAAAAAATAGCATGTGAAAACAATTATTGTTCTCATCAAAATTTTAACAAAAATTTGTATGCTGAAAAAAATAAGCTTTTTCGTAAACAATAAAAATAAAATTACAAGGTACACATCCAAAACAGTTTTTAGTAAAAATAATAATAATTGTAATAGTAATATTTGATCATGTATCTTTTCTTTTTTTTTTTTTTAATTAAGTAAAGTAAATTTGATTGTTGTTTTCACATTTATAATTTCAAAATTTACCATTTCTGTTATGTTTTTCTTTAAATACATATATATAATATATATATATATATATAATTACAATTCCAAGCAATTTTTATTAAATAATTATTTTTACTTAAAAAATGCATGCCCTAACTAGTTTTCAATTCAAAAACTTTTATCACATATTTAATTCTTTAAATTTTTATGTTCAAAACAGAAAGAAGTTAAAAAAAAAAAATGTGTAGTAAATTCCGATTCTTCTTCAAAAAAAAAAAAAAAAAAGAAGAAGAAAGAAAAAGCAAAACCAAAATTCATTAATAAAAAAAAAAGTTCGATCTCTTTATTACATGGTTTCATCATCAATCTGACAAGCACATTCAACACTTTTCTAAAAAAAAAATTACGACTATTTTAGAGAGCATCTCAATATTATATATTATTTAATATAAATAATAATGAATCATTAAAAAAAATTATAATATATATTTAAAATAAAACAAATTTTAATGAGGATGAAGTTATAAAAAAAAAAAAACGGCTTCCATTTTTATATAGGTAATAAATATATTTCTACAAGTTGCCTCAGAAAAACATCTAAAGTAGAATAAACCCTTAAAGAAATTAATAAAATGCATGTTTTTATTTCTTTTTTTTTACAGAAATATTAATAAGATCTTTTTTATACATTTCAACAGATGTTTGTTTAAATTTTTGTTTTATTAAAAAAAAAAAAATGCAGGTTATCTATCCCCCCCAAAAAGGTTATATCTCATAAACTTAAGATTTGTAAGCTTGAAGGATCTATTCTACTAGTAGAAGAAGTTATCTATCTACCTTTGTTTTATAATATATAATTGTTTCTGTAAGTATAAAATATTTTTATTTTCCTCAAATATATATTATAAAAACAAAAAATATTGACAAAATATAAACAAAAAAAGAGTTGGGTAGTTACATTTTCAACATTTTTATCCAAAAACTAATATAGTGGTGTCAGTCCATTAGAAATCTTTATAGAAAATATTTTTTGCACAAGAAGCGAAAAAAAATTAGTAATTCCTACTATTTAATGTGAGCACTTGTCACAAAATACTTCTTTTTTTCCCGAACTTCCTACAAAAGGGAAGAGATAACCTAAACTGGACTCTTAAATGACTATTGTTTACACTTTACATTGGTAAAACTTGGGAACAGAACCCTCACACCCTGCGAATTGTACAGGTTTTTGTTTTATGTAATTTACAGACATCACTTGAACCACCATATCTTATGCTTTAATGTTACTTTTTTCAACAATTATTTGCATTTCACAGTAAAATCCGTAAACGCTCCATAATTCCAATTTAGTATGAAAAGCAAAATAGATTTTAAAAACGAAAATAACATAAAAAGCACTTTGTTATACGTATCTATGTTATTCGGGCGGTTCGTCCGCGTCCCGCAGTTCACTGAAGCCGTTTGAGAAATAAAACAATAACTCCACGTCGGACCAACTCGTACACGCTCGGATCACTATTCTGTATAGATTTGATTTATTTCTAAGTAGAATATACAACTGCAAAATTACTTACTTGATGAAGGCACTTTGCTTTTGCAAACTCCATACTTTTATCTCGTATATAGTTTATTGTGTACAAATTTCATTATTCCAATACGCATAAATATATGAAAAGGTAATGGGAGGGGGTCTATTCCCGACTTTAGCTGTTTACACTATTATATATTACTTTCTCTTATTACTAGTAATAAGGAAGTATTGCGATCGCGTCAAATTAGAGAAATTGAGTTTCCCCGGGAGTACTATGTTTTCCCGAAGCTCGATAAAAAAAGAAGTATCTGATAAAATATCTCAAAAACAAAGAAATCACAGGAAGCTGAAATTTGATATTTCGTTTAGGAGGTACGAACCAGCGCATCTGATACGATAAAGTTTCGAACAAAATCAATCAATGTTTTTTTTTTTATTTCTTCAGTTTTTTCACGATTTTCTTTAACCTTCTTCCTTTTCTTTATACTATCTACGTATCTGTATTCCTAACCCCTTTATTTAAAATATTAATTTTTCAGGAAAATTGATTTGGGGGGATTAGAGAAGAGTTATCATTAACCTTTCCTCTAAAGTACTACTCATCAATATAATGTTTAACACCTCTATTGTATAATATTAATATAGATAAGAAGCAATGATGGAATTCCAGAATTGAAGAAAATCCGATTAACCAAAAGTGCGAATTTACGGAACTAGGCTTTACGAGTTTGGGGGGAGGAATTTTCTCGAAAACTATTTAAAATTTGGGATGTTAACAGCGAATCAATGTAGCTACTGCATTTTAATGTAATTACACTTCTACCTACCTGTCAGGGTAGGTACATGTTCTACCCACTACCTCTCTAACTGAATTTAGGACAGATGAGTGAAATGTTTATTTTAAAGAGATTTGTGCCATTTTTATAAATAATTGTATTAACAGCAAAATAAATTCACGTGAGCTGCACACCTTTTTTATATTTTATTTTTTAACAAGAGATTATTATTTCAGACACATAATAGAATGGCACCACTACATATAAATTACAATAATTTTAAAACAATAATTTTTTTTTTTTTTGTTTCATTCAGGTTTGGTTCACTCAGATTTTATTCAGCTAATTGAGATTAGGTGTCAAAAAGTTAAGCGTCTATAATAATAATAATAATAATAATAATATGAAGAAGAAACATAAACCTAAATTATTGATTAAATATTACAAAACCAATATAACGTGAAAGTCAAAAGAAGTTCGGAAAAAGTAAACAGACTGACAAATTTATGAAAATAAATTCAACCTAACTGGAACCTTCTTTACTAAAATCAACCTCAGATAATTTAAAGAAAAACATACCAAAGGCAAAAAAATAAAAATTTGAAAGATCGTTGAGAAAGGATCTTTTGTTTTTTTTAATTTGTATTTCTTGAATATTTTAAAATAAACATCAATTTTTGACTAACTTATTTTTTATGTAAACATTTCGATAAAACAAAAAATTATTTAGACGATGAAAATAAATACATATAATACAATAAAATAAAAATTAAAAAAAATCCTAACAAAAAAAGAAGAATTTAATTGTTTATTTCTTAAATAAATATATATTTCCTTTATAATATTTAGTTTTTATTTTGAATCTGGATTGCACAACCTAAAAAAAGAGACTCTTATCTTTACCATCACCTTCCTTACTGTTTTTATTAATTTTCATAAATATCCAAATTAAAAACAAAAAAAATAAAATCTTAAAAAAAAAAGCTCAAAGAAATAATACATTATATTTTAATAGAGAGAATGCAGCTAAGTACCAAACTGGGGTTTGTTCATTTTTCTAACGATTGTCTGATTACATTTAAGATTTTATTTAAGATAAAATTGCAGAGAATTATACGCAAACTTTTTTCAACTATATTATATAATTGATTTGAATTAAATATATATATATTTTTTTTAATGTGAATTAAGTGTTAAACTGGCACACACATATATATATATATTATATATGTGATTCAGAGGGAGACAAATTTCAAAATTTTCATTTGTTGTTGTTGTTCTTTTTATGAGGGAAAAATTTAGAGCAAAGAATGGTTTAAAATACATAATGATTTTTTTTGTTTTTAAATTTATATTTAGAATAGTTATTTTTTGTTTTAATTAATAATTAAAATATCACAAAATTAAAATTAAAAGGACATACATACTCTTTATATACTAAATCACCTCTTGTTGAGCGGTCGCAGGGAAATCAATAGTTCGTGTTTCATTGCCTACGATTAATCTTAATCTCTTAAGAGGTGTATGTATCTGTGTTGTATATCTTTCTTCCTTCCTTTTCTTTCTATGTTCTCTATCCTTGCTCTTATGTTTTCTTTTCCTATGTAAATCAATATCCACACCTTCTACGCGCAATACTTCATAATGCGGTTCAAAAGATTCAACACTCCACGCACTACCGGATTCAATTACCTCATCTAATACGGGACTTCTTTTCATACGTAAAGTCAGTTTAAGGCTTCTTTTTTCTGGTGTATTAGTTGTCACCACTGGATGGCTATTATTTGGTGGTGACGCAGTTGTTATAGTTGTTGCTGTTGGAGGTGGTACTACGGCTGCTGCCACCGCAGGCGTTACAGGCGGTGGTTCTGAACCTTCACTACTTCTACGGCTGCTCATTCTTGTTTTTCTTAAAGCTGTTGGACTTTCACTTTCGTCACTAAATTCATAAATATCCTTTTCGCTACACTGAGCCACATTTGTATTATTATTGTTATTATTTTTACTATTACTATTATTATCACCATTTTTCCTATTTAAACGCTCACTTTTATGTAGCCGCCCGTTTACCGTTGACCTACTACTATATCGTGTTCTACTTTTATGTTTTATATCATCGGTTTTACTATCTAAATTATTTTTACACTTAAGCACCATTTGTTGTTTATCGTTTTCTGACTGACAGTTATGCTCTTCCTGTTTACTAACCGTATGACTATTACAATTTAAAACTGCCGGCACTTGTTGCTGTTGATGCTGATGCTGTTGTTCCATATTGTTTGCAGATTTTTCTCTTACTACTGTTGACGCATCACAAACCTGTTCGCTTAAACGTTTATGATTCCGTAACGACATTCTTGTTGCAGTTGGCATTTCTGCCAACGTTGGTGGAACTTCTGGGGACGGAGATTCAATCGGCTCTTCTTCAGTCTTCGGGGTGATATCCAGTTTATTCGCTTCAAAATCATCCATTTTTTTCTCATCTTTACATTCTTGTCTAGACGATTTATTCCTAAGACATCGGCCGCTACTGTTTACAATATTTTCCTTAGTTATACTCTCTGAACGACCTCTTGACATTCTACCTTCAACGCTTCTCCTACGGCCGTCCATGATATCTGAAAATTGACAGCCTTGTGCTATCAACATTTCCGCATCATATTTTGTCATACCTTTTTGCCGAAGTTCACGAATGCTAAGCGGTGAGACAATGCCACTGATAGGTTGTTTAGTTTCAGCTGGCTCTTCAACTACAGGTTTTGTCGTCACACTATGGTTCTGGTGATGTACTGGCATATTCTGGCGATGTACTTTCATTCTGTTGATTCGGTTGTCTGTCTCTCTTAATTTATAACCCCCGTTTGTTAGATCTTCAGAACTGCTTTTCTTTTCTGCAAATGCACCCATTCCCCGCCTGTAAAAAAAATATATGTATAAATATTAATCTCATTCAAAAAATTGTTTAGTTATTGTTAAGACTAGACACGGTTGGATACAATGTCATGTAATTTGTCCAACGATCGACAAAAATATTTCAATAGCACGTGTTCATATTTAAAACACGTCTTGATCTTTTCAACACTATGGATTCGATTCCTATTTCTTTTTTGTCCAATGCTACTGATTTTCATTGATTATCAATTTTGGAAAAAAAAAAGTCCAAACACCACCGGTTTTTGGTAGTATTCTCTCGTTACAAGGCAGCACTACTGTGATTCGAATCGGAACATATTTGTTGCTAGTCCATTGCGCTAATTTCGTCACTTGGCTTTATGTTTTAAAATAACTTGAATTACGAGGATCGCCTGTGTAAGAATGAGAATATCAGGTGGAAATGGTGATGAGCTCGAGTTTGCTTTTGGATTACTCTAAAACTAGTCACCCGCACCCACAACTATCTGTCTGCAGGCTTTATGGTATTGAGGATGTCAGACAGCCAGGTGTTCGCGCAGATTGGGATACTGCAGGAACGATGTAAAAAACACTTACCTTTCACATGTTTCACACTCGCAATAACTATTTCCATCTCCAAAGAAGTCTTCCCCATAGAAACAGGTTATCTCTTCACCAACTTCAATGTCTCTTAGTACTTTTACGCATGCTGTATCTCTACCAGTTGCTACAAACTGGAATAAAAGATATTTTTATCAAAATAAACTATTTAAATTATACACTTAAATGATTTATAAAAAAAAAAAAAAATGAAAAAAAACTTTATCATACTTTACAGTTGGCGCGACAGTCATGATTGATAAACGCAGCTGGCCCGAGCCATAATTGGGCACAGTTTTTTCTACAACTAAACATAACACTGAAATCATTCTTGCCAGGCCTTAATAGCTGAGATTCTTCTTCTTCTGTTAATTCCGCTATGCACCCAACAAGGCACGAGATTTTTTCATTCTTATACCTAGTGAAAATGAAGTAAAAAAAAAAAATCATATAAGATTGTTCAATATATTGAAATTTATGTGCGACTTAAACCTCGTTCTTGAAATCAGTGATTTTCATTTCTAGTGAAAAACAAAACAAAAAACAAAGCGATTAGATTTTTTTTTGTAATAAAATTTTTAAAACATATTATGTTCACTCACTTTCTGTTATTGGTATTATTTGCATTAATAATCTCTAAATTATCAAGATCAGAAACATGCTATCAATTAGTACAACAAAAGTAAAGATTCCAAATAAGGGAACCTGAATCCTAGGTTTCTCAGATAAGATCAGGAATGTACAGTGATTACGATCCTAACTGACAAAACTTCCATTCAGAATTCTGGAATTCCAGGGGTTTTAGAGGGGGAAAAACCTAAAATTGCAACTAATCCCCAACAACTTCTGTAGAAAGTTTCTGTAGAAAAATGTTCTGTAACTTTAATGTTTTTTGAGAAAAATGGGAAAACTGAAGAAGAAGAAAACACATTCCTTCAGGCAAAGACCTAGCTAGTTCTGTTTAACGGATTTCATCCGAATCTTCCGCCTCCAAATCTTCCAGTAATACCTAAAAAGCTTATCTAGTTTGAAGTTTCTATGTGTTCTTTTTTTTTAATTATACTTCGTAATTATCAAGGTGGGGTGGGGATCAATTTTTAACACCTTCGCAAGATGGCACAATAAGCTTATGATGGGTGCGGTGCGGGGTTTAGCCCACCCGATGCGGAAAATCTAATACCTTCGCAAAAACCCTGAGGAAATCTAAAAGCGCAAATTTTTCGATCCTCTAAACCAATCTACACAAAGTCAACTTAGAAGGCAAGCCAAGAAATTCATCGAATACTAAACGAGCTAGGCCACCGCGAAAGTCTGAAACATCAAATTATTCAACATTATCTAAAAATAATAATAATCATAAATAAATCATCGAATAATAATAATAAAAAAAAATTAATGCATACAACGCCGAATAACTGAACAAAGTCGTGTGAATCCGATATGCCCACAAACAAAATAAAAAAAAAATGCCATAACGCGATAGTATCAACTTGCTCAAAAAGTAAAGTATTAGATCCACTAAATGAATATCATCAATATTTCAAAGAATAAATCAAGTTTTTACTTTCGTCACCTTTAGTCATAATATTAATAATTTGCTGATATATATATATAATTCTGTCACCAATCAATTTTGATATAATATAACTAACCATTTCTTTTTCGCTGATATTTTTGCCCCTTTCTGTCCTTCCATTGAATAACGATAACAGGGCTCGATTATGAATCCGGAATCCTTATCGAAAACTCTTAAATAACGATATATCTATAAAAAAAGAAATATAGAGACAAAAAAAAAAGGAAATTGAATTGGAAAAGTTATACTAGTATAAGCAAAAATTGAGAAAAAAGTACATAAACTTACATGCTGTTCTAAACGCTGTTGGTGTAATTTGTTTCGTACATATGACCTCGGCATCCAATCACCGCTGATCAATTTTTTATATGTAGCAGCATAATTCTGCTCTTTCTTAAATTCTTCTATTATTTTTTTCAAATCATTCTTATTGCCTTTTATTGGTCTGTATCTACAATTTAACAATAAAAAATATTTAACGCGAAAAAACTGGTGTGTTACTTGCCAATTACTTTCTGTTATTGCATTTCTCTACTATCAACCAAAACAAATTTTCTGCAATCTTGGAAATCATACAATATTTTGAAATGGCACTTTAGATTGAAGCTATAGTCTTGGAAGGGAATGGACTCTGCCCCTTCTTCAGGAATATTATTGGCGTATATAGAATATACCTCAATCAAAAGTATTTTACACTGATACTCACTAAATTCAAACAGCGCACCTGCAGACAAACTCCAGCTCACCCATACTTGACGCATTCTAAATATATAGACAATAATTGCATTCAATATAAAAACAGTAATACCCAGAAGAGCCATAATCTTTTAGATTACAGTGGATTGGCTTTCTAGCCTTCCCTCAACACATTAACCATCTAACTCAGAAACCAAATAAAATCATTTCCAGAAAATATATAAAATGTATCGAACTATTATTATCTCTGAAGAGCACAATCTATCTGAAGAGCACAATCAATTCTGCGCAATCTATCAGAAAAAACAAAAAGACATTTACACTAGGCGACATCTAGCCCAAAGACCTAAAGATCAACGAAGAGTGATTGATGGCAAAACTTTTTTGTAAAACTAGCAGCAATGAAGGAGAGATGGGTAATTTTGCCTATATGCACCTCCTTTATCTGAAATTTCCATGTGATCTAAAGAAAATAACTCCGCCAATCATTTGGAACCAATCTGGAAGCAAAAGTACATGAATTCAGTTGCTCTCCAAATAATATTTGCATCCTGACTTTCCGACTGATTAGATCCTCCAGATATAAAACCACATTAAATTTGAGTTACGGATTCTAACAACAGAAATTACATGTGTTAAGAGAAGGGCTATAATTCTAACTCGACTGTAACCTGAAATTTGTTATCTGGGTTCTGACTAAAGAATACAATGTGTTTGGGGAGTCAATGTATTGAACGTGTTGTTAAGTTGGTTTATCCGAGGATCTCAGCTCAAAATCTCCTAAAGTGGCCAGAGTACATATCACTCTCAAAAAATTTTTCGTATTCAAGCATTTCAAAACAAATGTATTTCGAATGAAAATTCAATTCTGAAAGTCTGCCACAATAAACAGATATCCCTCTTAAAGTAATAACAGATGGAGAAAGGGAAAAAAACGATTTAGTAAAAACAATATAAACAACACTTACCTCACATTCATTTTATGCGTAACAAATCCCAAATAGGGATCGAGTACAATAGATGTAGCAATATCATCATTTTCTGAGAGCTCTCGAGGACTCATCCCAGCGGTAGGAGCCTTGTTTAATAGGCCGGAATCAACTACCATTCTAAAGAATATGTGCATGCCACATTTAAATCCAAAATAATATTGTTTTTAGCTAATAGGCTAGTTCTAAAATGATAAGAAGATTGTAATGAACACAAAAATCGATATACGAATATACATTACAAAATTTTTAAAAAACAAATTTCAAAAAAATTACTTACGTATTTTGAAAACTATTAAGCCGAAGCCACATGGAATCTCCTTTTTCTTAATAAATATAATATATATGTTTAGGCAATAATAAAATGCGGGTTTAAAAAAAAGTTCACTTCTCCTCACATTTTGATCTTAATTATTTTAAAAACATTGAACGAAATTATAAGGGTCCTCCTCTACAAATTTCCTGTTTTCAATGAAAAAATAAATAAATATGTCATTTCAACATCAACAAGTACAGAAATAAATATATAAAATTATAAAACAATTATTTTTATTTATTTGAAAGAGAAAGTGTATATAAATCTTAAAAGCCATCATTAGACAAATTGCGATATCAATAGATAGCGCTGGTGTGGCAGATTGAAATGACTAGACGGAAGGTTTCACTTTTTACATTTGATAAGTTTTTTTTTTAATTGTTTTGCGGATCTTTTAATTTTTCACACTCATAAAAACCCAAAAAGAATTCATGTATGTATCGAGCATTTATAAAATGTAATTTTGAAAACAAGAGCAAAAAAATGAGATGACATATAGTGCGTTACCTTAATTATGAAAATGAAAGTTTGGGTTATTAATTGCATTATGACTTTTTTTTATCGTTTTGGAATGCTATCAACACTACAAGAAAGTGTCATATAACTAAACTCAATTATTGAAATAAGAAAAAATTATAATATAAAATGAACCTTCTGGTTTAATGTAGCTTTGAAGGAATAAAAAAAAATAAAAAAGTGGAGCAGCCAATTTTCTTACGTATTTAATAAAATAAATTTTTCCATATTGTTAATTGAAAAACGTATTCCTTGCACACATTTCAACTCTGCACTTGCACTTTAAAGTTCAATAACTTTGTCCCCACCCATTTACAATGGACGAGAGAGAACCTTTTTAGTAATAATAACAATTTATAAAAGGTAACTTAAACAAAAAAACCTTTTGCACTATTTACCAGAAACTTAATGAGTATTCATTTATTGTACTTTAAAAAATAAAATAAAATTAAAAAACCAAAACCGAACTTTTCTAATGAAACTGAAAATAATTTGATCATAACAAAACAAGAACCATCACCACATAAATACAGCCATCATGTACTGGCCAATCACACCTAATATACAACTTACCTTTGTCCAATAAATAAACTAATACACTAGGAAAACGTTTATCTTCCATAAAATGAACACCGTAATTTAAAAAAATTATTTTAAAAGAATAAAAAGCATGAAAGACCGCAAGACGCTCTAAATCAATCATGGCAGTGAGTTACTCAAAGATAGGTTTTGTATTGTACTATGGGCATATGATATTGATAGAACGTATGGTTTATTTTGATTTACTATAACATTAGAATCACATATATATAAGGAGTGTATTATGTTATTGTAAAACAACAAAAAATAAATTTACAGCCACTTCGATTACTATTACGAACTACTTTTTCCAAATAGAATGCTGCGGATGACTACTACACCAGTCTATAGTGCCTTTCATGAAAACCAACCATACTCTACTGTTTCCACATTTCCCCAATAGTGGCGCTCATGTTTTTCCTCACTTGGTTCAGCATATAGCATATTATTGAGTGCGAGCTCCATCTCAATTGTATTATTTTGGAATTTTCTTATTCCTGAATTAATATTTTACAATGCAAAAAACTTTACAAAATATGTTTTTCGTTATTCATCAAGAAGAAACAACATATGACTTTACCTAATATATAGGAAGAAATATTAAAATTAATTAATTTTCGTTATTAATTAATATTTGAGTAATTTTCCCCTATTATATACAAAATAATGTCGGTCAAAGAAAATAATCATAAAAAAAGATTCGAACATAATTAGGGTCTCTTTTGGGAAATATTCTCTTTTGTGAAACTCAGGACGCCTGTTCTGATTGTCCTGAATTCTTATGCATATAATTCGAAATCACGGTGCTAGATTGTTTAAATTTGAGCTAAAGTACTCGGTTCGTACTTTGTTTCACAATCTCGAAAATGTCATTCTTCAAAAAGAAAAGAACAAAAGCTACCCAATTCGGTACTGGAGAATATCAGTAAAGATAAACCGGAAAAGTTTACCAAATGTAAGAGAGCACGCTTAGATGTGAAATCCAAGGTGATATGAAAGAAGAAAATAACAAATTCAAATATTAGAATACGTTAGTAAAAAATATAGATTACGTCTTTAGGCAAAAAATGGGCATAATTTCTTATTTTTTTTTATTCGTTTTCTTCTAGCCAATTTGCTATTCCTAGAATGACCTAATTGCATATCTAAATTACTCATTCTCTATACTGATTTTCTATTCCTTATAACAACACAGGCCATATATATACAATGTTGTTTTTTTTTCTTTTTTGGTGCTATAAGTGTTTTTACATTTTTATTTTCTCTCATTGCTGTTAGAGAACATATGAGGGAACTCTTACGTATTTTACTTTTGACTTGAATGGTTCATTACCAGAAAAATATGTATTGAGAAAGAAAAATCTATTGTAAGAGAATAGTCTCTATGGTGAGTAAAGGCTCAAAAACTAGAAATCGCAGGAAGTTTTAACTTTTATTCCTGAAGGTACCTGCATTCCGAAAAGGCGGAAGGATTCCGATAAAAAAAAGCAAAATCTCTCAACGGAACCTAGCATTTTACTGCTTAAGTTTCTAAGATTTTTACGTTTTATTTAAAACGATTCAATATTTTGTTTCTCGAGAAAGTTGTTTGGGGGAAACGTTGACGTCAATTTGCTTCAAGTGTTGTTTCTCTGTTATTGGCTGTTCGAAATTTTAATAAAACAGATTAAAAGTCTCTCCAGTAGGTTATAATCAGTTTTTTAATATAATTATAAATAAATTTTCAGCCAGAATCGTTAGCAAACAATTCTAACTTATATATTTGGTAAAAATAAATTAAAGAACTTACTTACTAATCAACTTTTTTTATTCAGGCTATTTATGGTTTTAAAACTGAATCATAAGACCTAAATAAATTACTTTAACCTTTTGATGTAAACAGTTCTCTTAACTAATTATTGTGCAGGAAATGGTCCCTCAAGTATTTAGATATGGTTCACGCTGCTCAACTGGGATTGTTTAAGAACATACCTTCCATTATATGTCTACTCCACAATGTATGGTGTTGGTGATGTATCTGTAAAGATTTTGCTTCAGTGTTTAACTTGGATGAAAATAAGGTATTGAAGATGCCCAGCTACCGATATTCGAAAGCATTTCTTAATAGATTGATTGCCATGCCTAAATTCTGTATTCTTTCAAACTAGATGGACAACATTTTTTCTTTCACAAACTCCGTCATTAAAAAGATGGAAATAAGATCTTCAATGTTATTTACAAGCAACACTTAAGGAAGATAGATGAAGAAAGAGTAGTGCCTCAACTTATTATGTACAAGCATATGTACGATTCAGGGAAGAGATTAACTCAGTGGTTAGCGCAGTGGACTCCCAAGCGGAAGATCCAGGGTCGAGCCCAGCTATGCTGGACTTAGATTTTTCCAACCTAGGAGCCCCTACACTCACTGTTCGGTGATGGACAGTGATCTCTGTAACAAGAGAACACTGTCCTACACTGAGAAGGCTCCGGGGGCCAATCACCATAGATGTTGAAGCGCCTTAAATTAAAAAAAAAAAAATCTTCGATCCCTTCAGACAGCTCCAAACTTTCAATACTAGTTCCATTAAATTCAACGGTAAGATATAGATATGGTACTGGACCCCACAAAATTTTTATCCACTTTGTAACGCAAGATTTAGAGATCATTTCTACATTACTTGGCCAATTTTCTCAGCTTACCCGTACCTCGTCGTTGCCTTTCTTCCTAATTTTCAGCTATATTCTCAGAATACTTTCACGAAGCAAACAGAACAGTAGGACTAGCAACAAATGAAAAATTTATCGAAACTGTATCCAGTTTGAGCTTAAGGATTTTCATAATGAACGAATAGTGCTGTTATTTTGAATATATTTACTCTGAAAAGTTTTAAATAAAGAACAGCATTCAGTGAATTGTGCTTTGTTTCAATTTCTTCATTTCCATTATCACTTTTTATTTTTTTTTTCGTTTCATTGTTTACTTTTAAATATGTTTTCGGATTAGAGAGCATACTTTTAATTACTAGCCTAATAAGTTTGAAAATTTTATTGTTTGATCTTGATGTAAAGTTTTATTTGCGTCTATACCTTTAACGTTTACGGCAGTGGTGCTCCATTGCCTGCCTCATTTTTTTTTCAAAAATTTTACTAAATTAAAAAAGGAATAAAGAAATTACCTTTCTCATTTTTTCCTAACACTTGCTTTTTTGACAACATAAAAAAAGATTTAACAGTTTAAGAGACAATTTAAAAACAAAGTGAAAAATATCAGGAAAATGATGCTTTTTGATAGGTTCGCTTAAACAAATGAACATTGCTTTATAATAAATTAAAATGAACATTGCTTTAAATAAAAATAATGCTAAATAATTTGGGAGAATGAAATTTTTTAAATGTTTATCTTTTGAGAGAAAAGTGCTTTTAAATTTATTTAAGTAAAACGATGATCTTAAGTGTGTGTTATAAATTAAATATGGTTGAATGGTTACTGTGATGATAAGAATGATTAACTAAAATTGGTGCTAAATCCTCTTGTTTACATGTGAAACATGTTGTTAAGAATGACTGGATAGTATCGAAGGCTTGCATTTCCATATTTATGAAATTTTTATTGTTCTAAAGTATTATTATAAAATTAAAGGGAAATGGATTAGTTGCTTTCTCACTATGTAGCCTTGCGATTTTCTAAAGCAGAGATGAATGTTTGCATTGACTGTGTCATATAATATACAAAGTGTGCTATACTGTTATGGTTGGGTCAGCAGAGCTGAAGTGCTCAGAGACATTTTCCGTGATAGCCTGCCCCGGTCATCGTCCGGTTTCGGGTGTTCACCCATTTAACAAAACATCCTGATGATGGGCGAGTGCCCGAAACTGGTCGAAGACCACAATAAGAAGCAGGCTATCGCGGAATATATCTCTGTACTATAACAACTCTGGCTAAACCTGTGGACGCATATGAAAATCCGAAACCGGTTAGAAATTAGGAAAAAATAAGAAAAGAGCGCGCTATTTGGGGCACAATTTAGAAATTTTCCAGCATTTGTGGACTTACCTTATCCATTGGCTTTATCACCATAAACATTCATTCTGCTACACTATTTGCACTTAAGATGAGTCACAATCGATTTTTTGTTTTGTTTTTAGTACTTAATGGATTTGTATAGCTTTAAACAGCGTCATATCAAAAGGTTTTTATAATCTTTTATTGATCAATTCTTTTTTTTATTAATAACAGCAAAGATGAAAGTGTATGAATTATAAAGAAGATAAAAAAAAAAAATTACAAACTTTTTCCTTTAATATCTTTTATTTTGAATATATATATATATGTATGTTTATATTTTAAATACTTTTCACTAAGTCACATTTATCACAAGAAGAATAAGAAGAAAACAAAAAGTACTATAACATTATTTACAATTAACAAAAATACTGCGTTTGTACACATTTTTTAAGGCTTAAAATTGAAATTTTTGAGATTCTAAAATACTAATAACTTACAAATTTCTGCTTCCAAATTGCACAGGAAAGCAGAAATGTGTATTAAACAATCACAAGCACCCAATTCTTTTATTCCTTATTGGATCAATTATATAAAAATAGTTTATTCTTTGGAATATTCTATATATGATAAAAAGGTAAGATAAGAAATATGTAAGTTATTCTTCATCTTGGAAATACTTTCCTTGTTTTTTTTCTTTTTTCATTTTTAGCACTCAAAACTTTATTCATATAAATTATTGTAATATTTTTCTTTTTATTAAGGCATAAAAAAGTATTTCTTCCAATAAAGTCTTCGTTCATCTAAGATTATAAAAAATATATGGCAACCGTATTGGGAAAAAAATAATCTGAGAAGAGAGAACAGTTTAAAAGATCTCTCTTTTACTTTTTTTAAACAAAGATCTTTACAATATTGTTTCCATTCATTATCTTGGTCTCTACTTTCTGCTTGTTTTCTAAACAAATTTACATTTTATTAATTAAAAAAAAATTCAAACCAGGCACAAAAATATTGATCTCAGTATTTGATAATGATCAGTCTTTAGTTATTTTCTTTAAAAATCAGAATTTATTCAAACTTTTATCTTGTTTTTGAAATTTTTCTTTTGCAAGTTTAGGAGCTACTTTATTTTTTGTTTGTTAGGTAATTTTTTTTTTGTCAGATAAGTCAAATAGAAATTTCATAACAAATCATAATTAAGGATGTCAATTAATATTTACAATAATTAATAATATAAAATATATAGCTCCTAAAAAATATAAAAATCTTATACAAAAAATTAAAATCTCAATTTAAACAAAATTGTTAAATAAATTTTGATTTAACGAGGTACATATCCGTTGAATGTAAAGGCCTTTTCAAATGGCTGTGGAAAATTACAAATTAAATATATATATATTTTTAAAAAAATACAAAATTTAAAACAAAAAACAAAATCAACTTGGTAGTATAGTATTCGGAAGATTTTCATTCAATTTCCCTTCAGTATATAATTTATTACTGGAAATCGTTTGTATATCATCACCAGCTCCGTTTCCTGTATTGTTTGCCAACGATCCGAATACAGATGATTTTGTACGATCATGATGATTCATTTTACCTTCTACATGGAAAGTGTTAACACCGTAACTATATTCGGATACTTGATTACCATTGAAACAAAATAGCATACGATATTTAGTATACATGAGTAAAGCTGCCAACAATACTATAATACCAAAACCGATGATTATCCATTTGGCAATGTCCAATGTATGTAAAATATAATACATGTCTGTCAATTTTTGCATAGATTCTTCATTTATCTCTCCACCCTAAAGTTAAGAACAGAATAAAAAAAATATGATTAGTAGTTTGTACTTGAAGTAGGTATCATTTTTATAGGGTAGTAACTGACAATTATTTTTGGGCAATAAAGAGTTAATTATTGAAGTGATCGTTTAATTATGACAAAAAACAAAAGCATGTCCGAATCATATATTTTTCCAGAGTCTTTTTTTTTTTAAATATTTGTTCCAGTTTATCTTTCAGGGGAATTTACAAAATAAAAATATATCTAAATGCTATAAGAAAGACCAACATAGTTATTTTCCAACTTTAAAAGAAACTAGATTATATACTGAGTAATTAATCTAAAAATAGTTATGGATTAAGAGTTGATTTTGCATATAAATCTAATTTAACATGAAATTATTGCTGAGATAATAGAGCATCCATGTTTGTTGGTAGTTAGACAAATGTTTTTATAAATTTATTTCGGACTGAATTAAAAATTAAAACAGAATGCCATCTTATGGCAAACCAATATTCACGTGGTGTTTTGCGACTTGAACCAGCCAGTCCAGAAGGTAATTGTACAACTCAAACGCAATAATAAATAAATGGTAATATAAAACTATAATCCAATTCTTATATGCTTTGAATTTACATAACATTTGTGATATTTTTCCTTTGTTAAGATGACATATCTGACTATTTTGAAAAAGTCTTGCTTAATTCAATTATTTCACTTCTTATTAGGTAACAATGGAGGATGGAATAGACAATCAATCGACAAAAAAAATAAGAGAAAGTAAAAAAAAAAGTATAGGAGAGGAATTCCTGTGCAAACATAAACATTAAAAATTTTAAAACAATCATGTTAACATTAATCTGAACTCAAAGTAAATTTGAGATTTTATCAGCTACACTTTTTAAAAAAAAAAAAAATTTGCTGCGCGATTTTGGAGTTTCCTCCACACTTGTCAGAGACTGATTCATTATGTTTTGACTTCCACTAATAAAGTTTGTCTGTCTCACACACACATAGACTTGTTATTACATTGATAATACAATTCTTTATAATCTGAAATAATCTTTAGTATCCAGTATTGCAACCCCACAAATATTCAATAAAAAATTTGATTTATTCAAAATATTTTATTTTTTGTAGTCTAGTTTTTAAAACAGATTAAACTTTATACAATAACAGAGTTATCTATTAATTATTGTTATTGTTTATTGTCTATTAGGTACTAAACTATTGTCTATTAGAACAATTTCACATGGCAACTCATTTTCTTCTATTATTACCTTCTTTGTTTAATTTTACCCACATTACGATATTTCTGCAATAATAGGAAAATTCCATCGGCCACTTTGATTTATAAAAAGAAGAAAATGGATTTGAATCTTATTCAATAAAGAATTTTTTTTTTATGAAACGAGACGTTGATGTATTGCCCAAAGTAGATTAAGTGGATGTGATAAATGTTCAGAAGGAACTAGTAACTGATTCAATACAGAATATCTTTCTAGATTTACGAATTACATTTCTCTTTACATATTAAATAGTAAACGATCAGTTTACTGTTCTTTCCAAAGGATGTAATTAAATTTGTTATTGCTGAAACAACATTGTAGATTTATGTACGATAACGTTTATATAAAACATTATTTCGTTGCGTTTCAGATTTACAATTACAATTACAATTTACAGATTTATATGTCTGTCAATTTTTGCATAGATTCTTCATTTATCTCTCCACCCTAAAGTTAAGAAAGAATCAAAAAAATATGAAGAGCAGAACATCCTTTATAACCTATGCTGAGAGGAGTTACCCTTGCCTGAGAGAAGTTATTCTTAACAGAAATGAACCAAATTTGTTTTCAACACTTTAAACAGCTTCCATTTGTAAAATTACATTAAAATCTCTAGAAATAGAATAAAAACCAAATCGAATTACCTCTTCTGCCCATGCAATTGGAAATAGTCCTTCACTAACATTAGAAAGAAGTGTTATATCTTCAATTCTACGAAGGAATATGTTCATTTGCATCCTTTTCCTGCCGATTACTGGGACACCGGTTTTCTGGAACAGTTTTAATTTCAATGAATAAATTTGCATTTTAATAAATGCAGAGATATGTAGTTTATTTTTCTTTTCATTCTAGTATATTTCTATGAAATAAGTTGAAAATTACTATTACTGAACACCTTGATTAATAATATACTATCACGAAATGCAAGCGAAATGCGACAAAAAGTGATCTAAATAAATCAAGTTTCTTGGAATAATTTTTTCTTCAAATAAGGGGTACATTGCACAAAATTATTTTATACCATTAGAATAATCAAAAATAATACTTCTACAAAACTGAGCGGCTATCCTTTAGAGGAGTTTGGCCTCCTGAAGTAGCCTCCACCAGTTTGATAATTCCTGGATAGTTGCAACACCAGTTACTTAATCCGATCAAGCTCTCTGCTTCAAATTACCGTTTCTTAATCCCTCATTGCCCAGGGTCGCCCACATCGATCCGTGAAACTCTTAGGGATTTCATCATTAGCCATGACCGGGCCAGCAGCAATGAAATCGTAAAATTACCAGTTCCATTATTCTTTTGCTCTTGTGAGAGGGCAGTGAAAGTAAACTCCAAACTGATCCTGTGCTCCAAATTGACCTATCGTTGGGAATCCAGCATTCTTATGTACATTTGCTAGCAACAGGAGACTTTCTATAGTATTTGTACCAATTTCAGAGCTATACATACGAATAAGTCTAATTGTGATTTTTATGGCCTACTTTTTTTGATATGATTTAAGATTCGGCTCTTGATATTTACCGACTTGTTATGTATTCACTTGTGTAACGAGAGAGAAATTCTTTCACATTTTTTTTAGAATGTGCAAGGTCCTTCTTCGATTCTGAGGAAACCCAGATTCGTTGGGATTTCCAAGTAAACTTGAAAGAGGTGATAAGTAAAAATATAATTAACGAGACATCAATTTACCGGTTCAATAAGTACAAAGGTTAAATGCTTCTCTCGATCAGGGTGCAAACCTTCTGGATACTCAATATATTCAGGGTCTGCGTCAAGAAAATGTGGCTGGGTAAATATCACAGGAGCACCTAAGGGAGTTAAAAAAAAAAAAAAATTAACATCATTGTTAAACACAATTTATTAAAAAAATGAAAATATAATTTTTTCACTTAAAATTATTAGCATTAAAATTAAATTTGTTTATGAAACAAAATTTGACAAAACACAAACCTTGGCAATTACTAGCATCAATAGCGCCTTGTTTCAAACATATTGGCGGCCCATTTTCATCATCATTTTTAGCACATCTGCATAGATTTTCTGGTACAGAATTCTCATCAGCGAAATTTTTTTCGCTGTTCTCGTAGCGATACATGGTTATATCTTTGATGATAGTTTTATTTTTATAAACAGCAGACAAGGATCTTTGTTACATAAAACAGATTTATTATAATTATTATCAGTCTAGTAATTAAAAAAAAAAAATTGTTTTAGAGGTGTTTTCGGAGGGCCTGTCACTTAAATTTGTACAAGATTTGTTGATTACGTCTAGAGCGCTCCACATGAGCCCGCTCAGTTATATAAGTCGAATCCCAATTTTATGGCCAGCCCAACTGAAAAACATTAAAACGATGCAATTTTAAAGACAATTTTCTTTAAATTGTTTCGTGATTCGAGTAAGAGAAAGTTGTTTGTGTGTATTTTACACCAGATTTTTTTTTATTTTATTTTAGATTTAGGTCGTTGTTTTAGATGTCGAAATTGAATTTTTCACAAGAAATTGAAAATGATATTAATTTGAGTTTGTGAATTTGAGTCTGAACGTTTCAATCGAAAACCGTTATCTAGCAATTTTACATTACTGATTTTTTCCCAACCTCTTTTTGGCCTTATTTTCTCGAAAATAGTTCCAATAATTTTGTTTAACTAATTATATATATTGTCATTTAAAACACTTATCCTTGAAAAATGAATTTAGAGTAATTCTGTGGGTATTTTTAGACTTTTACTTCTGAATGTGAACTCATTTATTTATTTAAATATTTTATAAGAGTGAAAATCTGAATTCAAAGAAGAATTTTCATCATTATCTCACATTACTTCCTACTTGGATTCTTCCTCGAAACATTTTAGACCAATCTGGAGAGCTGCTTTACAACATTATTGAATTATTCACAGATCATCATCATAGCTGGAACCCAAAAACAAAAAACTGGATGATTATTACTATTATTTGTCTGTGGGGAGGGACCAAACCCTACGCTATCCAAAGCCTCATTGGGCTCATATAGCTGCCCCAAGAAAAACAACAACAAACCGGGTCTAGAACAAATATCTTGACCAGTGTCTAATCCATCTAAGATTCACCGCAGTCCGAACAAATCGGATAATAACCTCAAGGAGAAATAGTCTAACCTCTTCCACAGACATCCTGTTCCGACCAAAGGTCCTGAACCTAATTTCCTCACAACCCAGGCAATCTTTCATAAGATGGATGGGTGTTTCCTCCTCCGTCTCACAGACTCTACAAAATGGATCCGGCATAAGCCCCATTACGTAGAGGTGTCTCCTTAAACCATAATGTCCAGTAAGGGTTCCCACCAGATGCCTTAGAGAGCTCCGTGAAAGACACAGCAACGTCTCATTAATAGCTTTGTCCGGACCCCCCGATGAGCATTTTGGACAGCCGACACCCAACTGTGCTCATCCATAAGGATGGATGCTGTGAAGCTGTCCAAAGTGGATGAAGTTAAAGGTATTATTTGTAATCAGATTTGACATAATGTTAAATATCAGTTGTTTCAGTACAAAAGGATGAAAAAAAAGAAGAGAGAAGATTATTTTTGATGAAAAATTAAAGACTTACAGACAGAGATCGGGTACATAAATAAATAATTCATCATTTAAGTTGGTAATTGGTGGAAATACGGTAGAATCAGTGCCTTTCAATTGGCTGCATGTAGTATTTGGTTCCCATACAGTTAAATTATTATTAGATTTATATTCAATAATTTGTCCAATTTTAAATATATCTCTATTACCACTAATAATTTTAAATGGGCCTTCTAATGATTCATTTTTCTACAAAAAACAAAAACAAAAAAAATAAAATTGAAACCATAAACGTTTAATAATCTTTAAGATTTATTATATAAAAGAATAAATATAAACGTACATGCTTAAAGAAGGAAAACTTAAAATTTTTGGAATCAGGAACTGGTACAACAGTGGATGGTAATCTGCCACGTATACCATTGCAAACCGGCATCGCTGGTCCAGTAGCATAGCTACAGTTTATCAATACTCCGTCAAACATAAACTGTTTTGCCGTTGCTGTTATAAACATATTAGTTATATTTGGAAATAAGAATGGTATGGCCGTATTGAGAAAACTCAAACCCATTGGAAATAATCTTTCAACCATAGTTGCGGTTCCCTGTTTTTGGAAAAAAAATATACATATTAGAATATTCATAAAAAAATGAAGATTTAATGTATTGATTCATATAACATATAATAAACATAAACATAAAATAATTCCAGCCTTGCGACACTACTGGTCTCTAGAATTAGTCCAGAAGTAGTTGTTAATACATACTACATCTGGAATTTAGTGTACCTCCTTGGCAAACTCTAGCCAATTAACAAACAAACTTTTACCTGTATTCCTTTATTAAGGACATGATACAGGGATCAGAAAGCCAAAAGCCGAAGGGAGGGCTCGCTTGCATATCTATATGTGGTGATCTCTAAACTAGATGCAATATGCCAGGGACAAAGAGCTGGAGTTTGCATATTCGGATGTGTAGAAATCGAAGCTAAATCCGATCATTTGACACATTAACTTATTTGCATACTCTTGGTGTACTGAATGGAGGAAACTGTTAGTAAAATTTCATTTTCTAAAAATTCTTTAAATTTTTAACATGCTTCAGGCTGGGTATATCCTTTTCCAAGTTTAGTGCTTTGACGAACATTGAATCAAAGTAAGGAGAAAATCAATCTTCAAAAAAAGTAAGTTGAATAAACTTTAGAATCAAGCTCACTTATTATAAATCACCAAAGAGTCCATAAATTCTACCTATAAATATAAATATAAATATATTTATATATGTATATATAAAAATTAAATCTAAACTCACCATTAATGGCACATTGATTAATACTAATATATCTTTTTCTTTACGTGGAAACGATTTCTCTCGATTAAAATAATATTTATTCTTCGTATAATAAATCAAAGTATCGTTCTCTTTATTATAGGTAACATTTACTTTAGTTTTATATAAACTGAAAAAATAATAATATTACTTAAAACTTTTATTGATTTAAAAAAATTCGAATTGTTTGTTAAACCTTCAAATTTACTCACTCAAAAATATATGGTCCAACTTCTTGTAATATTGGACGTTCGCCTTCATGTACCATTTCAGCGTTGGTTACATTAAAAAAATAAACTTTAAATTCTAATGGAAATGGTATATCCATCCATCTTTGCATGGCTTCAGATCCAGGAAATAAACTGAGGCGCTGAAAAAAAAAAATGAAAAATTAGAAATAGCTAGAGCGTGATTTTTTGGGTTCGCTCGTCATAGAACGCACTTCCTGGGTTTCCCCAAGAGGGTGGGTTTCGAGCGTCAGAAGTTTTTTGATTTAACTTGCTTCTGGTATTTTAGGAATGTGATTTAAAGAATACACGTTTAAAGAACTTCCTTGTCAAACCAGAGATAGCTTTTTGTAATAGTATTACGGATTAAAAAAGCTTTCCCAATTTCTCGCTTTTGTTATATCATTGAATTCTTCCTTTTTAAAATTATTATTATTATTATTCAAAAAAGGGAAGGACAACCAAATCCTGCGCTATCCAAAACCTCTTTGGCCTCATACAGCTATCCCAAGGAAGAATAACAACTACTAGATCTATAACAAGAATTCAGGCCGCCTAAGATTTACCACAATCCTGACAATCGGACCCTAGCTTTAAAGGGATACACCGAAGGCCATGAAACTAATTTCCTCACAACCCAAGCAATCTGTCATAAGATGTATGAATGTTTCTCCCTCTATACTCTATAAAAGGGTCTGGAATAAGCCTCCTCTCCATTACCAAGAGATGTCCCCTTAAACCACAATTCCAGCAAGAGATTTGACCAGATGCCTGAGAGAAGTCTGTGAAAGACAGAGCATATCTTCCCGTTAAGTCTGTCCGGGACTCTATCCAATCAGCATCTTAGACTGCCGAAAACCTACTGAGCTCATCCATAAAGATGAATGCTGTGAAGCCGTCCTTGCCTGCAAGCTTGATAGACACGTAAAAGGAAGAGAGGCGCCTAATTTGGCAGGCCTATCTACCTCCTCACTTCCCATATGACCTTCGACCCAGACTAGAACAACATCCACACTGAAGAGGATAGCTCTTCAAGTATTCTAGATCATTCTACTACCAATTTAGAGCTGAAGACACAAGTACTCAATGCCTTCACCTGACTATCCGAGCAGATACCGTTTCAAATTAGGGTTTCTTATCCGCATAAACAAAAAAACATTAAGGCACAAAGTAATTCCTTCATTTTAAATTTGATTGTGCACTCCCAAAAAATCTCATTCTTCCTTCATCTCATTCATTTTTTTCCCTAAGATGAAGATGGAAAGAGCGGTAATAAAGTTAATATCCACTGCTATCTTTATTGCAGATTTATTGTGTCTCCCGTGCGTGTACGGTGAAAACAGCGGTGCGCTAATTCCAAATTTACATCACCTATATTTGCAGGCTCCGTATAAGGTGAATGAGTAATGGAAGTAATGTTAACTGCTGTTCGCGTGTTAGGCTGTGATAGCCGCTGCTAGGACGCTAGATTTCCAAGCATACAATAACTTTATAACTGTTAGTCTAGCGACTGAACCTATTCATCATGCCCCACTGTTTCTAATTCCCATTTTCAGTTCCCCCTTATAACTTACTTTCTCGATCTCTAAGCGAAATAAAATATATTTCCTGTATTCATTTCAAATCTACTATTTATGGATCGTCATTTTTTTGTATGGTGTTTGAAGATTGCTGGTTTCTATAACAGAGATGTCTCAATTACAAAAAGTAATAAGTAATAGTTTTTAGTAGAAGGGTCATCTAACTGCTGTTGAATGGACATTCGAATCCACTTTTTAAAGGAAAATAAAGTATGCACTCAATGTTTTGCTGAGCCCAAACTAATTTATTTAATTAAATAATAATAATAAGAAGAAGAAGAAGAAACAATAATTAATTTACCTGGGCCACATTTTTATTAAACATATATGGAAATCCATACCATCCAAGTATAATGCCTAATATAACGATTAAAGTTCCAGCACCGCTGGTCAAGGACACTTTATGTACACAAAGGTGAGCCATTTGGATTAACTGTAACAGAAATTATTAATTGTTTTAATATTTTACAGGAAAAAAAATTGTATGTTTGTGTGAGAAGGGGCGAAGTCAAATTATAAGAATTTTTAAGACTGTCAACAAAAAAAAAAATCCGTTGTGAAACACTCACACGACCTTCTCCTCACTACTTCTTAATTTAGTTATATATAAAATGGCAATTTCCTTTAAATTTAAACTTTTGCTCATATGTCCCAAACATAAATATCTAGATGATGGGGAGCAAAGTGGCAACCTACCAACACTGGTAAGTAGAGAATGATTACATTGTAGAGAATGCAATTAATGAACAAAAACATAATTTTTTCAGACAAAAATTTCAAATGAAAGTGATTCGTTTCTATCTAAATACCGCAAGTATTCCAAGTTTAAAGAAGAAAATCGCTGCAACCGTTTTCCAGAAAATTCCAAAAAACACAAAAACCTAGTTAGTAAAGTCGCTCTTCCAGTTAACCTTATTTTCTGCAAATTTTGGAATTCTGTCAATGATTCTATAGTATATAAATATTATGTAGGTAGTAAAATCATATATACTATATACTAAAGTGGTACTTTTGGAGGAAAGCATAACGCTACTGTTCCCTTCGAACAATCATTGCCAAGAAAATGTTTCAAGGTGATAGCTATAGTATATATCTATATACTATATATAAGAAGTTTGAAGAAAATCATTGGAGTCGTTTGCGAAGAAATCACGAAAAAAAAATCATTCAGTAAAGGTGCACTTCCGATTGATGGATATTGCCCGAAATCTTTGTGATGAAATCTGATGCGGTGTTAATGTCTAAATGGAATTCCATGTTTGAGCTTCCTATGACTTCATCTTTGAGATTTTGTGTTAAAACACACACATACATACATACATACATACAGACCATTCGCAAAAAAAAAAACACATTTTTTTCTTATTCCAGGAGATCATCCAAAAACCATGTATTCCAGTGAAAACTCTATTTTGTGTTAAAAATATATAAATTCCTCCAGAATTTTGATGATCAATCAAAACAGTTTCCAAAATATAATTACATAAAAAAAACATAGAAGTTTTTCTGAATTTCCGGCTAATTAATGGGAAAATAAATTTTACAATCCATACCCTGCTAGTCAGACAATAGAAATAGTTAAGAAAAAAAATTATAATACCATCAATTATATTAGTTTATAATTATTGGAACAACTATATTACTGCAATTCGGTTAAATTAGATGAGGACAAATATTTATGTCTCAGAATTGTTCTTCTTTTTTCTCTCTCTATGGTCGGTCTGTCCGTTATTATTAGGTGTACAATTTACAAGAAAATTATTTTGTGGGCGGAGTTTGTAAAATAAGAAGAGACAAAACAAGGAAGGGAATTTAAAAAAAAAATAATAATAATAAAGTGGACAGAAACATGCGATAAAATTGTTTTCCAATTAACGAAACCAATATTTTAAAGTAGGAAATCATTTTTATTTAGACTATACATCTGCATATATACATAATGATTGGTTGATATTTTAAAAATGATTTATCATTTATATTATTAGTTTTACGAACTTCTTTTGTTGTTTCCATTGTTTTTTATTTATTTATTTTTTTTTTCAACACAATATACTTCCTTGTATAAATCGAAGTATACTCAAGTTTATAAATAAATAAAAAAAAGTCAGGTTTGAAACACTCACTCGACTTTCTCTTAGTGCAACAGGTGCATATTTATAATTGACTAATTCTTTTCTAACATATAATTCTTACTAGATATCTGGTTGCTTTCAATTTATAAGAATGGGAAGAAGACCTCTCACATTCCCTCAAAACTCCCCTTAAAAAATGAATTTTCTGGGAATGATTTTCAAACTAATAGGCCTCACCGCATACCAAGTTTACCCCCCCCCATGTTTTTGTATGGAGAAAATCGCAGAAAACTGTAATAAAAAAAAACTTTCAGTAAAAATGCACTTCCGGTCAATCGATTATCTTCAAACTCGAAATTTTTGTAGCATATTTAATTCTAATTAATATTATATGGATGCTAAAATCGTAAGATAAAATAAAATATAGCACTTTAGAGGAAAGATTATCGTTGGAGCCGGAATTCACGGAGTTTCTATTAGATCACCAAATATTATTCAATTTCTTTCAGCCATCAGTTTTTCCCGTAAGAGTTACTGAGAGCCGAAGGGAAACTCGACCAATTTAATAGTTCCAATATGAAACCTACTCTGTAGCAGTAACTCGTTACTCTCTTACCGTTTCATCTATTCTAGGAATCCGAACACTTTGCAGGTATGTCAATCTATCATATTGGCTTAGTTATAATCCTTTCCTAAAGATGTATAATTCTGGAATTCCCTCTTATACAACAGATGCCTGAGTTTTTCTAAAAAAACATAATATATACTTGTGAATATTTTAAATTATTACGAAATTTACAGCCTTCTACACTCAAAGCTTATCTTTTAAGTTGTAGGAATTCTTCCATACATGTATATTATATTCTTATAAATACCTTATTTATTTATGTTTCAAATATTTTAACATTCTACATTTAAGCACGTTTCAAAATACCTTACAATTGATTACAGTTGGAAAACAAAATTTTCCCAGAAAATGCAAAACTAACCCTATCTTTACAATTATTCATTATCCGAGGAAGATTTGTTAATCACTGAGAAGACTTAATGAGGTGTCTCATGAAATTCTCTCATGGATTGGGAACGTAAATGTATAGTTACTTTAAAAAAAAAGAAGAAATCATGAATAAATAATAAACAAACTATACTGTACTTTTGCTACATTCTTCTTTAACAGAAGGTTACTTTACACTTTGAAAGTTAAATAGCATGATTTGCAAAAAACCTCACATATTAACTTAACTTGTTAGATAACTATACAGGTAAATTTATTGACTTAGCTAACATTATAGACCCATCAAATATGATTGATTCTAAATACACTTATGAGGACAAGGAATTCTTCAAAGACCGTCCCTATTTTGGTCTGAAAATTTATTTATAGAAAGAAAGAAAATAAAGTGTATTTATGCATTTTGCATGTAACAAAATTTTATGTATTAAACAAGAATTAATAATTGAAGTAAAATAAATATAATAACATAAAACAATAGAAAAAAGAAACTTAAAAGGTTTATGGTATTTAAAAAGAAATACTTCAATTATTAAAGAATATTGAAATATATAAATTAATTCTCAAAAATAAAGGTAAGAATGTATGGAAGCAATAAAGTTTATTCATTTAAACAAAAGATCTCCATTTCAAACTTTGTATAGTAAAGTAAAAAATGTCATGCAACTTTTTTACACTATCTATTGATAAAATACCAGAGATTTGATGGATCATTTGGAAGATGCTGCTGTAAATAGCGTTTCCTATATGGTGAGTAAATAGGACGACATCTTACTAAGCAATGTTCCAGAGACTTTACTTCCTCATGCATGTTACAGATTGTGCATATTGAACCACCGTCCAATTTATAGCAGATACCCTTATAACATACACGCATCTCTTTGGCTCTAGAAACTCTGAGTTGGCTAATCACTCACAGTATATCTATTGAATGCTTGCTGTACAATAAATATATCTCACCAAGACCTAGACTACTTTTTCCCTGTAAGTAGGGCTATATTGGAGTGAAGAGCTCTTTGCACGTCTTTGGATAGTGTTATTATTCCATTCAGGTGTCTTCCAATAGACAATACCGGGGTCTTCTGGTGTCCACAGATCTGCTTCTCCCATTAAGATTAGGGGTTCTCTCAATTGAAGCGCACAATTTGTTGCATTCAATACCGCCTGTATCTCTTACTGACTGGTTCTTTAGCCTCTCAGAACTAACTCTTGGAAGCATCAGAGATATTTTCCATGATAGCCTACTTCTTTTTGTGGTCATCGACCGGTTTCGAGCGATCGCCCATCATCAGGATGCTTTTGGTCAAACAGTGTGATAACATAGATTTGCACAGAGCAAATTTAGTTGATTCATAAAAAGAAGCAGGCTACCACGGAAAATATCTCTGATGCTTTCCAGCTCTGCGGCACTAACCACAATGACTCTTGGAAGCCTTGAACTTGGCATTAAATTTATTTATAAGATTCATTCAATAAGTAAAGAGACAAATGGTTATAGTATTAATGTATGTTAATATTAAGTGAATCTCGCAATTTAACTAGTTGCTGAAATAAAGTTAATTCTAAGAGAGGGGATAGAATTATTGTGAATTAGCTTCCTGCGTTAACTTAAATCAAAGGAAGTTATTAAAATGAAAACAAAGGAACTATCTTGTATATAAAACAAATAAATCTTTATCATTACTAATATATTGCCACTTTCTGAACGATTTACAAAACATGGCAACGACTTTCCTTACACTTAAAGTTTTACAGTAAATTCTGAATTACAAATTTTAATGATTTTATGAAGAGAAAGTGTGCGTGTTTCACGGTGGATTTTGTTTTTTTTAATTTATTTATGAACTGATGATATTTGAGTTATCTTTATTTGTTCAATTGTGCCAATTTGAGATGTAAAACAGCTGGAATGTTTCATCACATCACACAATTTAGTAAGAATATTTTAATTCAATGAAACTTTTGAATATTTAATTAATGACTATTTAATTAACTAATGAAGTTTGAATATTTAATTCAAATAGCATTAAACAGGGCAAATTGTTTAGATTTTTACAAAAACACTATATATGTTTATACATTTAAGACTAAATTGGTTTTAACATATATAATGTTAATTAGTTTGTTACAGATGACCTAATTATATTGCTTTATATTATAGTTACTATTATTGGGTTCGTCTGAAGTATTTTTAGGCCCAGAAATCTAGCCACTATTTGCTTCTAGAAGAAAGACATCCAATTTCTTGTGAAATTTAAATAATAGAATTGAATTCATTGTGAATAAACTATTATAACCTATCCTCTTGTCATAAATTGTATGAGTAAAATAAAACTGTATTTTCCATCATTTCTGATCTTATGTAATATAATCTTTATCAAATTTGTTTTTCCGCTCCCAAATGAAACACATTCATTTTGACGATAAAGTTATTAAATAACTGTTTATTTTTACATCCAACATTAAGGGTTATCCTGAGTTAAAATTTGTTTTTAATTTCTCTCTCTATGTGATTGTTTGTTTTGATACAGATAATGGTTGAAACATTGCTACATTTTGCCAGCAGTTTATTTCTGCGTTCGAAAGTAATACTTATTTATAAATAAATAAGGTTGCACTAAATGATATTTATGGTCCTTAATGATGTTTATTTTTGTGAGTATTAAAAAACAAAAAATCAATTAACAGTTGATATTTCGCTAGATTTCCTGTTTTATTTTTTTATAATCTTCAAGTATGTGGTCGGTTCCATGTTTAGGATATTTTTTTGTTAAGATTCCAAAAAGAAATCTGTGTTTATTTCACCTATAATCTCATTTACTAAGATAATTTTTTAGCTGCCAACAGTGATTCTAATTATGAAATTATTGTGGTAGGCCAGAATTAAGGCCGTGACTCAGTTCACATGGTCAACCGCAAAAAAAATACAATGTGAAAAGTTGACTTATTTTTATGCAGAAGGAATGGTTTTAAATAATGATTACTTCTTATTATTATTTACTATTTGGTAATCATACAAGATAAAATATGGAATTTATATATGAAAGGTAAAGTAATTTACCAGAATTAATTTTCCATTATAAATATATAATAAGATTTAAAAGGTGCGGGTAAAGTGGTTGTGTACATGACCACATGGGGGAGGGGGAATCAAGTCTACCTGCAAAAATTGGCATTACTTTATTTTATATAAGATTTTACACACATTTACATAAATATCAAACAACTATACAAATTTCTATCCTCACCAAGTTCAGTTTTTGAACTGATATGTTTCATTACTTTCTAGAGCCAAGAATTGATTGATCTGTGAGGAAACAATCTATATGTTATCAAATTGCAATTTTTTGCCTTTTCGGTTCCTTGTAATTAACTAACCAAGTAACTGATAAACATTTTATATCAATATTGGAGACACTTTAATGACTAAAGAATCATACAGTAATCTTTTACAATATTAATTATCACAGAGGTTTCCCATATCCTCTGGGGTAAATCTCCATCTCGCAGTCGTTTGTTCATCGATAACCTCCTTCCATTTTCATAGCTGCTACATTTCTTTCAAGATAACCCATTTTCCTACCAATTCTAGTCACTTTCCTGGGAATACACTCTTCTAAGGTGGCCCATACTATCTTATATTTTCTCCGGTATAATTTTGCCTCTTCCACTTGCTGGATTCGGGGATTATTCCCAATCGTTTTGTTTCAACATCATCACCAACATTGTTCATTTCTATTACTCTGCTCTTCCCAGAACTGATATACAATATCAAATACAGAGGATTTCTTCATTAAAGGAGGAGAAGATTCTTATCTCATCTTCCTCTGATACATCTTTATTCCTACAAAAGCGGCCATGAAGCATTCTCACTACGATACTTGCCTGACCATTTATAAACTAATATTTGCTATAGTTACCAACGAGCCAGATTCCTTTGCGAACAACTGGAATGTAAACTCAATTTCAATTTGATCTAGAGATATGCTGGTTATATCGAGACGCTGACCATTCTCTATAAACACCTTTTCCAGTGATAATAGATCCTTCAAACTAAATGTATTTCCGGTGAGAAAACTCAATATTGAAAGAGCACAACATACGATTGTATTACTTTCACTGACAGCAGTTATGAGAAAGTGAAAAAAGTGAATAATAAAATCAATAAAAATATAAAAAGAATGTCGATGTTAATTCCTTTGATGATTTTATTTTTGGATTTTAATATTAGTAGTGGTGGTATTAAATTGATTGACCTTACCATCAGAGAGAAAAAAAAAATGATTTGATATCATATGAATAAGTGAAGGTCCCAAGGTTGTTTGATGTATTTCTGTGTCCAAATTTTTCCTTCCAATTAATGTTTATTTTTAGTTAAGATTTTTTATTTTTACACTTACTGATAATAAACTCTTTTATTTTCAATTCCACATTTAAAAAGAGAACGTTCTCAGAATAAAAATATTAATATAATACTTCCTAAATGTACCTACATGTAGAAATCATAATTCCGCCCATCATATTTGGAATAAACATTTTTTTTTATTGTAATAGCATAATAAACCGTAATTCTGAGTAATATTACTATGTAACAATACTTTTGTAATAGTAGTTTAATATTAATGACAATGTGCCATTATACGCAGTATTTTGCAATTAAGGTCATTCAGTTATCAGTTTAGGATTCAATTCCTGGCTTTGGACCATAGTTTTCTTGTTATTTGCATAAATATGAATCATATATTTATAGTAAAATTATTATTCTATCCTTCTATTATTTCTGACAGCTGGTCGACCAGAGGGGAAAGAATATTCTGCACACATAAACAAGTGTTCCTCTCTCTTATTTGTTTAACACGAAATCGTTTTAAATTTTCGAAATTTCGAGTATTCACCAGAAATGTCATGTATTGTTTACTGAAGGTTAACAGTGGCGTTGCCATATAATGTAGCGTCATGTAATGCAACCTCATATTTAAGTAAAATTTATTTCACCAACAAAAACAACAACTGTATTCCCACCTATTTTTATAGCAATGATGGTGGTAAGCGAAGTTTGGGAGTTTCCAAAAGTTTCTTATTAGGTACCCCTTTTGTTTTCAGGAAAGATTTATGCGATATTTGAGCGATTTAAAATATGGCCGAACTGAATGTAGGTATGGGCGATTTTGCGTAACTACTTGAAAAAAAGCTATATCGAAATTAATGGAAGTAGGCTCTGTTTCTACGCGGACTGCACAGGTCTGGCTCCAGAAATTTAGAGAGGGTGATATAAGCCTGGAAAGTAAAGTTATCCCAAGGGCGTCCTCTCTATTTAGATTCGGCATTACTTTTGACGGCAGCTGTGGAAGCGGATTCTTGTACCAGCACCAGTAAACTTTCATGTGAATTAGACGTGTCCCGCTCAAGCATTAACCACCACCTATACTCTTTCACAGACAACGCAAGGCTGCACATGTCATGTCAAACATCTCAGTAACAGAAGATTTGAACTTCGAGCTTGTCTCTCAGCCAGTTTACCGGCTGCGCATCTTCTGATTACTACCAACTATCTTCTGCTCTATGCTTTTCTTTTTACTTTCTCTAACTGCTGTTAGGGGAAGTATTGCGATCGTAATACGTTTTGAGGTCACCTGAGTACAAAAAAGTGGTTTTTAAAAAATTGTGTGTGTGGTGTGTGTGTGAGAGAGAGAAGAGTGTGTGAATAGTTCAATAACGAAAAATTACACACAGTTCATCTTGAAACATGGGATCCAAACAGGAAAACTTATCTGTCCAAATTCTTCAACCGGAAGTACCACTTTACTGAATGGATTTTTCAGTTTTTGCGATTTTCTCGAAAACTGCTCCAATGATTTTCTTTAAACTTACTATATCGTCTACACATACAAGGAACTACAATCTATTATTTGAAACATATCTCCGGAGAAATTAACTTAAAATGGTTTTGGGGGGGGAAAGGCGGGATTGAATTTTCCTCTAAAGTGCTATTTCAGTTTATTATACAATTCTATCATCTAAATAATATTAATTAGAATTAAATATGTTATCGAAATTCTGAGTTTGAAGAAATTCGATTGATAGAAAATGCGTTTTTACTGAAATTATTTCCGGTTTCTAAGATTTTTACCCATAAAAACAATGACGGATTTCATTAAATTTGTTCGACTATGAATAACAAAAACCTATCACTTTTATTATGATTTTTTTTTTTTCGAAAAGGTCCTTTAAAGAAGTTTGGGGGATGGGAGAATGCGTATGGTTTCTTCAAACAAGTCATTTCATTAAAGTTTATATTCTCCAATTGATATAAAATTGAAGACAAGCAAGCATTTAGTAAAAATTATTGGTTTGAAGAAAATCTGTCAGTTAAATCTGTGTGAACTGCAGTAAGAGAAGTCGTGTGAGTGTTTCACACCGGATTTTTACTAGGTAAATAATGCTACAAATACGGAGGAGAGGGAAGGGGTGGCTAGGTTTAGCATACTGGACTCCCACGCGTAGGTCCCGGGTTCGAGTCCAGCTGTGCTACCCTTAGATTGTTTTCTTCCTAGGGAGGCTCTACAAGCTCAACTGCTGGTATGACAGTGTGGTCTGTAACGAGAGAACACTGTCCGGAGGCCGGCAGTGCACTGCCGGTGATGACAGTGTGGTCTGTAACGAGAGAACACTGTCCGGAGGCCGGCAGTGCACTGAGAAGGCTCCGGGCACCAATGACCATACATATTGACGCGCCCTAAATTATTAAAAAAAAAAAAATACGGAGGAGGCGAAAACGGGAATGTTTGGAATTTTTATGCGTCCAAAGACAGCAAAGATTAGCTAGCACCTAGTATGGGAAGGTCATTGTTGGGTTGCAGATGGGTTCAAATTAATGACAATTATGGCCTATATTTCGAGGAGTAAGCTTTTCAAATGTAATAGAAAGAAAACTGAGTGAGTTTTTCACAAAAGATATTTTTCAATATGTTTTCTAACTTGAAGTTAAAAAATAAAAACACAAGAATCTATAACATAGGTACTACAAAAATAATTGCATAACTGTACTTTGGTATCTAAAAAATTCTCTGCTACTAATTATTTAACTAACTAGCAGTTCTTAAACACTACTTTATTAAACTAAGTAGTGTTTAGTTTCGACTAAAAATTTCTACCAAATTATCTCTGACTATAAATAATCCTCATAATGCTTATACACCTAATCTCTTATACAGGAGTAAGAGAAAGTAAATATACATTTAAGAAGATGTGTGATGACATCACGCGATGGATTTTTCTTAAAATTGGTATATACTACCTACATAGATCTATTGGATTAATTTAAATAATTTTTTTAAAAAAATTTATAATAGATAGACAATGGGGAACACTGAGAGGTCTGAATAATGTCACATCAGTACAAGTACGGTTAAATCAGCTGAGTAATTTTTAACAATCAGCATCTTTGAAAAAATTCTATTGTAAATTATATTTTATACAATCTGATAATGATACTCCTTCTCCAAACAGGTAAATAACGTTTAAGCCACTCAGAAGTAACCATTTTCATTCCCCCGTTGCGCAGCCACACTATAGCATTCTTCTTGATACAGACAAAAACCAAACAAACTCCTCTATAAGACATTCCATCTTCCTTCTGCCAAATGTATTTCAGTTTGCTCAGATCTTTTTTGATCACAAAAATATAATATGGCACATTGATAAACAACACTATAGTTGGTTTCTATACAGTATTGAATAACTTTTCAATAACTACTACCGGACATTATGTGGAAGTTACGTGAATTACCGCAATTTATTACGTAATTATTTATAATAATAATTAATGATAGTATGTAACTCTTTCTTCTTCATTTTTCTGAGTTATTTAATGTTATTTATGTCATTTTAGTTTACTATTATTTATTTAATAATTGTTATATTTCTAATTTCAATAATTGGTCATAATATAAACTCTAAACAAATGTTCAAATCAAAACGTTATAACTTAAAAATTCAAATCACTTTCTACAGTTCTTTAATAAACTGTCACTGTGAACCTCTGTTACGGATGCCTACCTTCCTAGATTTACCTCTGTCGAACTAGATAGAAAAAAATCTAGGGCGAACCTCTAATTAGCTTTCCCTAATCTTAAAAAAAAAAGGGGGGTGGGGGACATGTATAAGATCGCCGCACTTCCCTCGCCTTTTTTCTAACCTTCATTACCTAGTGCGCTATCAACTGTAGCTTCCCATTTTTTCTCTCAATGCTGGGCACGCTGACTTTGAGAGACCAAAGGCGAGTACGCTAGCCACTAGACAAACGCGTGAGGACTTACTAATCCTAAGGGCAAGTGCGTTAGACGGCCACTGAGGTCTATTGATATCTGAGATACCGCGATAAGCGGCCAGCGGCTGAGAATTTGTTAGAAATCCATCAGTGCAAGCGCATTAGCCGCGGCGGCCAGTACGTTTTGCTAGCATTTTTGAGATGAACTGACTAATAATACTACATTTTATTTAAAATAAAATATTACATACAAAATAAAGTAAATTAGTATTACATATAACATGTCAGAGTTTGGTTATTAATATATACATAAAAAAAAGAGCAAAATTACAGATATTAAAGAAAATTACTATTTTGTTTTATTATAATTATTAATTATAAAATTGTAGATATTAGTGATTGGCTTTATTTCTATAATCTAGAGCTTGATGAACAAATTTTACAAAAACAGAAATGAACTGACTATTTTGGCCGCCAGACTGGCCGCCATCCAGCCACTACCATCCATTGGTCGCGGCGACCAGGCCGCCTAATGCGCACTTGCCCTAAGTGTATAAATTTTCTTCAAACTTTACTAAAAGTTTACTAAAAGATTAGGTAGAAAATCCTTAATAAAAAATTAGTGATAGAACCTCACTCTTTCAGAAATGCATTATAGGTTAAAACTAAAGTAGCAGCTTCCCAAATCGTCCTAAAAATAAATATTATTAGAAAAAACTATTTATATAACATTGAGTCAGGCCAAGATCCAAAGAAATTCACTGAGCCATTTTTCAAGAAAGAATTGAAAAAAAAACAATACAAAAATCAATAATGTCGTAAAGATTGACGGATTTAGGTAGAAGCATGGATTATCAGATTGCCTGTTAAATACCAAAATACTATCAAGTGTTAACTTCCTGCTAGCACAAACACACACACACACACACACACACACACACACACACAGAGTTGAATATATTGTTTTAGTGTTCCGGATATCTAAAAAAAAATAATGTATTATCGATCATAATTCAATTCCGAACAATTGACAATATGCACTATTGCTCCTACAACAGTAACGAAATATCATAATTGATTTTTTCAACGTATTTGTTTTGACACATTAGAACCGCATATGACCCCGGTGCCTTGTTCTAATTATAACAAGTAAGTAGAAAAGATACTGGTAAAAAAAATCTTTATAATGAACGTATTTGTCTATATTCCAGAAACTGAGGCACTTAGTTTTATCAGCTTATTTCCGGATATTTTACTGATATAGTTCACTATACAAATTTAAACTTATTTGATTACGCTAATTAAATTAAAATGTCTGAAAATATATATACAATTTTACATAGCGTTGAAAAAACAAATCAAGAAGTGCCTGATACTATTGTTTTGTCATAAAGCTGCTCCATCCATAAAAGGCTGCTCAGTATGCAAGTGAAATACCCATCCCCGTTTTTATGGCCAGCGCAATTAAATATTTAATGTTGCAATTTTAAGGAAAGCTTTCTTTGTCAATTGTCGTGTGAGTGTTTCATACTAACGCACGTGTTGTTGAAAAATTGGTCTGAAAGTAAACAATAACAATATTCGGACAGTACTGAATGTAATTCTTATAATAAGGTCTTCCTGGTTTGGGTACCTGGGCACTCGGGTTACAGAGGCAATGAGGCGGCGGACCGCCTGGCCCAGGAGGGTTCAATGAGAGCACTTATCGGGCCGGAGCCGTTCTGTGGCGTCTCAAGATGCCTCAGGAGTGCATCCATTAAGACATGGATGCAGGACCGATCAAGGGAATGGTGGGTCAAAACTTCAGGCCAGAGGCAGGCGAAAAAGTTTATCCATAGCCACTCGCCCAAGCTAACTGCGGAATTACTCCAACTAGGCCGGGCGGCCATAAGGGTAGCAGTTGGCGTTCTCACTGGCCATTGTAGATTAAATAAGCACATGCATTGCATGGGCCTGGCAACGGATAACCTGTGTAGGTTTTGTCAGGAAGAAGAGGAGACGGCACTGCACGTGGTATGTCAGTGCGAGGGGCTGGTCTGACTAAGGTTCCGCCTCTTTAGTAAAGAGAAGCTGGTACTAACAAGCCTCAGCCAGGGCCCTCTCTCGGACCTATTAAGTCTTTTAAGGCAAGCAGGACTCCAGAGGATGCTCTGATGGCAGGTGCTCTGATTGACCACCTGGGAGCCCCCCAAATCCACAGTCCGACTAAGGACAGGATCGGTGGAGGGTCTCCAACTAGGGGGTGCCACAATAGATCCTTGGGATGTCGCGGTGGCATAGGCTGAAGAGCCAATTCCCCCGTTGGAATCTAATCTAATCTAAATGTAATTCTTTAATGATAAAACTATTTACAATTTAAATTAAATTGAATAAACTACAGACTCTTCAGAACCACATACCGAATGTAATAAATAACGGAACTACATTGGTGAAATTGTCTATATATTAATATCACTTTCCCCGAATAATAGATTATATAGGTAACGGAACTTCCATATCAAAAACATCTAATGCAATTACCCCATTAGTATGATATATATATATATAGGTATAAATAAGTTTCATATCATACAAATTTCTTTCTAATCAATAATGTGCCATATTTATTGTAACTATAACCAGCTACAGAATTAAGTTTAGATAAATAAATAAATTTTCTTCATAATTCAAATTAATATTACTACATAATAGTTTTCTTAATATTATTAACAACACATAGCTGCAAGAAACGTAATAATCTACTGAAATGGTAACTCTGAGATATGGGACAACACATCTTTCAAAGAAGATAGGTGTCGAATATATTTCAAATAAAAATGATAGGATCAGAGACATTTTCCGTGGTAGCCTGCTTGATTTTGTGGTCATCGACCTGTTTCGGGCGTTCGCCCATCTTCAGGATGCGTTTTTCAGACAGTGTGCCAACACTAACAGAGAGTTAGTGTGAAACTAAGTCTCTGTACGAGTCCTGTTGGCACACGTCTGAAAAACGCATCCTGAAGATGGGCGAACGCCCGAAACCGGTCGATGACCACAAATGAAGCAGGCTACCACGGAAAATGTCTCTCTGATGCTTTCCAGCTCTGCGGAACCAACTACCACAACAAAAATGATAGGTTTTATCCGTTAAATGAAAAAAAAAGTATTCTCTTTAAAGTCGCACTTCTGGTAAACCAAACTTCTTCAGAATTTGGAATTCCATCAATAATTAATGTGTATTAATATTATGTAGGTGGTAAAATTATACATTGCACTGGAGTGATATTTTACAAGAAATCACAAACACTATTGGTCCCTCCCCAGAACCCCCCAAAAAATCAATTTTCCTGTGAATGTGTTTCAAATAAAATGGATAAATATTTATGTATACAGATAGTAGAGAAGTTAAAAGAAAAAAAAGTTGAAGCCGTTATTGAGGAAAAAAAATTGCGTAAATTCACAATTTCGGTTGATGGGTTTTGCCAGCAACCTTTGTGACAAATGCGGTGACAATACCAAAACGGATCACCAAGTTTAAGGCTTCTTACGATTTTTTGCGATATTTTGTTCACACACATACATACAGATCATGCGCTAAAAAACATTTTGTTGTCATACTCAAGAGGATCTCTCAAAACATATATTTCCGATTTTGAAAATTTGACGATCAAATTTCGCTAAAAATCCGTCAACCGGGATTGCGATTTTACTGAATAGTTCTCCCCCCACCCACCCACAGTTTTGCGCGAATTTCACGAAAATAGCTGCAAAATTTTTTTTTATAGAAAATTTGCACACTAAATACATACAAAAAGACATATCACTTTTATTGGTTAAATTTTCCTACAAATAATTATTTTTGATTAATACTGAGGGAGTGGCGGAATTTAATTTTCCTCTAAATACTAGGGCCGAATGGTTTCACTAACTATATAATATAGTGGAGAATTTTTTATTTTATTTTTTTATTTATTTATTGTATAAGCAAAATCTGTTACATCATAACAATAATTGCTATTGCTCACTGCTGATACTGTTGGCTTGAGGAACTCGAGTGGATAAGCCATCCAGCGATGACACTCCTGGCATTGTTAGGGCGTTTAGTTGCAAAGGTTATCCCTAGGCCACTTCCTTTTCAGTCTCCTTGTTGTGTATTCTGTGGCAAGCTTAAGTTGGAGATGGGAGAAATGTTATGTTGTGATAGTGATTCAGAAACCATGTTTTCATCTTCACTATGAGCAGGTGCACAACATCGTCTCTAGTGAGACCTTTTTCAATGCCGTTTTCATTAATATAAAGATAATTGCTCATCCTGTTCAAGCTTGACTAAAAAAATAAATAAAATGAAATGAAGAAATTAAAAACAATAACTTTATTTTACGTTGTTGCTTCTGTGGCAAGCTTAGCTGGAGATGAGAGAATTGTTATGTTGTGATAGTGTTTCGTGAAACTTTTTGTATTTGGTTGTGATTGTGTCTGTAACGAACGGTATATTGAGATCAGTGTGTAGTGTAAGGTTTGAGACATAGTAGGGTGCGTCAGTAATGTGTCGTAGAAGTTTAGATTGGAACGCTTGTATTCTGTATAGGTTGGAAGGTTTAGTAGAACCCCAAACTTCGCAACCGTACAGCCATATAGGACGAATTATAGTTTTGTAAATTAGTATCATATTGTAGAGGTTGTCATTTAGTTTTCCGTCTAGCAATCGTCGTAATTGTCGAAATGTCTGATTTATAGCCTGTCTTCCAAGTTAATCGGCGGTCTAAGTGGAGTCCAAGATAACGTGTAACAGTTTTCTCCGGGAGAGGTGTGTCGTTGAAGTAAACTCTCGGACATGTAGGTTTACGTACTGTGAATGTCATGTGCGTACATTTTAGAATGTTAATTTTGATTCTCCATCTGTTACACCATTACTGAATGTCGTCAAGATGTCTTCGTAAGTGAGTGGTTGCTGTAATGTGGTTGGCATGTCGTGAAAGGATGGCAGTGTCGTCTGCAAAGGTCGCCGTTAGAGTTTTTTGTGAAAGTGGTATGTCGTGTGTATAGAGTGAGTACAAAATGGGTCCCAGTACACTTCCTTGTGGGACACCAGGCTTGATGGGATAGATGTCAGACATAACGGTCTTCTCTCTCACGCAAAAATATCTGTCAGTTAAGTAAGACTGTAAGATTAAATAGTAAGTAAAAGGAAGAAATGTTTTAGTTTATATAGAAGTCCTGGATGCCACATCTTATCGAAAGCCTATGCCACATCCAAGAAAGCTGCAGAGTGGAGAATTAAATATATTTAGAAAATAGAATCTTTTGAAGAAAAATTGGATATCTGAAAACACAACTTTGAGGAAAAGTTTTGTTTTGGCGATCTTTCTCGAAAAAGGATTCAATCAAAAATTTTCCTTTTAAAAACCTGTTATATTTATTTGACACATTTTTCAGAAAAACTCGATTTCTATGGATCCTGGAGGGATGAAACGTTAGGCAGCTTCCTTTTAAAAGGGCAGTGAACATTTTTGTGCGTCAAAACTGAGGGAATTATAAGTGGGGAAGAAGGGGTTGTGAGTGTTTCACATCAGATTTTTTTTTTTTTACTTAGAAACCTTTGAAACATTTTTTCAGGGAAAACTGATTTAGTAAAATTTGACGCAATCGCAATACTTCCCTTAGCGACAATAAGAGAAAGTAAAAATGTTATTTGATACTGAAAAGTTTTATAAGTAGACTTTCAGTGCGCTAAATATTTTATTCGCGCGTAAGGGGAAGTATTGTTTTATTATTAAGAAATGATTTAGGATATGAAGTATTTCTTGTTTTACAAACACATATGACAACAGAACACATCGGGGATTCCCCAAACTTTTTTACTTTTTTTATACGAAAGCAAAATATTTCTTAAAATTCGCTTAACTTGATCTCATTACGAATATCAAAATAGAAGATTCATCTTAGTTTTCCAACAAAAATTGCTTACACTTCTAATTAATCTTCAGTAGAATATCTTCAATTTATGTATTATAATATATTCAATTTATAATCTTTGTAGTCGTATTCTAAAACTGAGAAACCTATTTTCTAAAATCGCACTTCCGGCTAACTGAATTTCTTCAAATGAAGAAAATCAATGCTCCTAACGCATATTAATTTTATTATTTTTTTCCCTACGTTCGGATGGCATAGCTGTTATGAGATCCCCAGCAGGACATGTGTCAAAGTGTTGGGGGGTTTCATTTCGTTTCCACGGCACAGGTGTGGGGTCTTCGTAAATGCAAATATGTTTCTGTAGACAATCATGAGCCGTCAGCATCCGAAAACAGCTAACAGAAACATATCGTGACCTATGAATGGGCAATCTGTTCGCCTGTTCTTGCAACAACACATCCTCTTCATTGACTGAGGCGCTCCCTCCTCATTTCCTCCAAGATTTTTTGCCTAGTTGATCTGTACATTCATTACTAGGAATGGCCACAGAGGGACGGAATCCACTGAAAAGCCACTTTTCTTCCTGTGCATAGGATTTTATCGTAACGAGCTTCCTGCTACATACTATACCTACCGAGTCGGTATCAGAGTTACTAGCCACTACCTCGATTGCAGCTTTGGAGGCCAGTGCGAGGATAGTATCTATCTTTAATCTTCTGGAGAGCATATTTTGTAGCTGCAACTTCTCCCTCGCAGTTTAAAGAGATTCAACCAACCGGAATGCTCACATCAAAGTCCACCGAAAAGACTGCAACCCCAGCATTTCTATTAGCAGCGTTGGCTTTGAAATTACTGGAAGGAAAACCCTTTTCTATTGTTTCCAAGGCAAAAGCCTTCAGAATTGTATTGGTGTATTTTCCTTGTCAGTGATAGGGAGGCAGCAACATTTGAAAGAGGTAGCGTGTTTGCAAAGTAAGACTGGCGATTCAATAATTAATATTATGAAGTAACTTTAGAAAACAAAGCATAACGCTACTGTCCCTATCCGAACCTCCTACAAAAAATCATGAATTTTCCCGGGAAAAAAGTACAAATAAAAGTAATAGGCTTAGTAATTGTATGGATAGTAAACAGAGATTAACTCTTATATGCATCGTGTTGCTTAAAGGCAACGCTTTACATTTTTGGTATTGGGTGCTATCTAGAAAGTTTTTTTGAACTAATTGTTGTTTACTGAATTCAACAGAATGCTGGGATGACAATGTTATCGGTAACCGTAAATTACCTCCTTCTTTTAAGTTAATACGTGCATTGTTGCTAAAAAACGTGTTTTGGTGTTTTCGCAGCTTAGTGCTTAGTTTGATATATCAAATCGAGGTCTTCTTTCATTTAAATACCAATTAAAAAATTATTTTCTGTGAGAAAGGTCAGTCAATTATTATTTGAATGTGTGTTTTTGCATAATTGTAACTTGGATCAAAAATATGCGCATTTCTTTCAATGTTGCTTAAAAGCAACAACGTAAAATAAAGTTATTGTTTTTAATTTCTTCATTTCATTTTATTTATTTTTTTAGTCAAGCTTGAACAGGATGAGCAATTATCTTTATATTAATGAGAACGGCATTGAAAAAGGTCTCACTAGAGACGATGTTGTGCACCTGCTCATAGTGAAGATGAAAACATGGTTTCTGAATCCGAAGAGGAAAATTTGGAAGCCTGTGAAGAAGTAATTATAGAAAGAGCTGAAGAATTAATTCAAGAAGTAACGAATCAACCTTCTCCTTCAGAAAATGATCTTCCAATTGAGCCAACTATTTCTGAATTTCCTGTAAGCATTTCTACAATTCGAACTTTAATAGAGAGAGAAACTTTGAAATCACTTGCTAGGGAAAAGGGGAGGGACTAAATATATCAGACTGCAAAAAGAAATTTGTAGGAGATATCAGTTTACCAAATCATCTTTTAGAATTAGAAACACCACAAGATTTTTTTTCTTATTTCTTTACAGACGAATTATTGGACCTGATCGTGGAACAAACTCAGCTTTATTCTACTCAAAAAAATCCCAATAAAACTTGGGCAGTTACGGAGAATGAAATTAAAAGATATTTAGGAATTCTAATATTATGTTCAGTCTCTACTGTTAGCAACATTAGAGATATATGGCATCCAGTAAGTGGAAATCAAATTGTGAAAGGCTGACTGCCTGTCAACTTATTTTTAAAATATCAGAACAAATTTACACTTTTCTGACAATAGCAATGCTCCTAAGCCAGAAAGGGATAATTACGATAAGTTGTATAAATTACGACCTATTATAACATCGCTAAACGAACGTTTTTTGAGTGTGCCAATGAGTGAGTGCAGTGGATGAGCAGATATGAGCAACAAAAACCAAACATAGTATTAGACAATACAACCCCCAAAAAAATTAATAAGTGGGGATATAAATTATTTGTCATATGTGACATTTTTGGATTTGGATATAAATTTGAAGTTTATACCGGTCAAGAAAATAAAATAATTCAACATGAGCCAGATTTAGGTCCTAGTGCCAATATCATTGTCAGAATGACGAGAGAGGTACCCAAATTTAAAAATCATTAAGTTTATTTTGATAATTATTTCAGTTCATTAGAATTCTTGGTGTATTTAAAACTACAAGGCATATATTCTCTTGGAACCATCCGGCGAAACCGCATCATAAATTGTAAATTACCTACTGAGGAAGCCATGAAAAAAATAGAAAGAGGTAGGAGTGAAGAGCGAATGACTGTATTACTGGGTGCAAACTAATATCTAATGTGAACGCTTTGTAGCAAAGAACCAATTTCTAAGTTAAAAAGGCCTAGCAGAAGTGATAGGAGATATAAGATGTGGAGTGTCCTCAAAAAAATTGGTAAAAATTAACAATAAATGTATGGGAGGTGTGCACTTGATGGATAGTCACTTAGGTAGACACAATATTAGAATGAAATCGAAGCAATGGTACTTCAGATTATTTTATCACATGGTAGAGATATGGCAATTGTACAGCTGGATAACATACAACCGAATAAGTCAAATGCAAGGAAAAAACTTTTAAATCAAAAAGATTATAGGATTTATCTGGCTCAGACATTATGTAACGCAGGGACATTGTGTAACACCAAAAAGATTAAGGCCAAGTTCCACGGAAATATGGGAAGCGCAAAAAATGAAGAAGAATTCAGCTGTTCCATTACCACCCAAGGTAATATCTCCAATATAAAAGTCATTTCGAATTATATATTTTTTTTAAATTTTCTGACTTATTATACTTTCAGGAAGTGAGGCTAGATAGACAGGACAACTGGCCAACATTTGGACCAAAGCAAAGATGTAAAATGCCTCTATGCCCGGGATGCACCCACACTATGTGTTCAAAATGCAAAATAAATTTTTGTTATACTTCTCAAAAAAATTGTTTTTTCAATTTTCATAATTAGCAGTTTGATGTTTATAAAACACATATATCTCATGAATCTGCATTTTCATAATCCCTTCACTACCTCTCTTCCAATGTATGTTGTTGCTTAAAAGCAACACTTCATATTTTTCAATATTTTCCATTAAAAAAAAATATTTTTATGCATTTTTTAAATTATTTTGGCTTTAGACGTGTAACAGAAAGTAGAATTTTTTCAAAGGATTTAAAAAAATCATGCAATTAAGGGTTAAAGAAAATCCTTGGGCCCCCGGTTCAGAGAAAATTGCGAAAACCTGAAAACAAGTAAAAACCTTCTGTAAAGTCACACCTTTTGGGTAATGGATTTTTTGCCAGAAATCTTTGTGTCAGACGCGGGGGTACTTTTTGAGATACGTATTCTGTTTAGACAACATACAGAAAACTAGGAAATTTAATCATCACTATCTATTGTAACTATAATGATTATCATTTAATGGATATAAATGCAACATAATCTGAATTATACTACCAGAACCTTCATTAATCAATTGAATATAATGAAATGATGTGATTATTATAATTGTTACTGTAATAAACAATAATAATTCAATTTCTTTACAATTGCTTAACCTAATAACGGCGGCCTCGGAACTTCTTTATTGTGAGAAACAATTAGAAACTTTAAGAGTATCATGTCATATTTCTTGTCAGATCTTAGTGGCAAGTGTTTATTTGAAAAAGTATAAATTTTAGGGGTGGGTGTAACCTGAGGTAATTTATTTAATTTTAATTTTTTGAAATACTGAATGAAACTTTAGTTATTAACCTTAATTTTGTTTCATTTTTCTACTCCCAAGTCATTCACCAAGACATTAGGAGACGAGCTAAACCATATTATTTAGCAATTAAATAAAAACTTGGCCTGAAACAGAATTTCTTCAAAATTCCAACGTTACAATGTTTATTTGGGCTGGCCATAAAAATGGTGGTGAGGATTTTACTTCTCAGTGGTAGCGCGCTGGACTAGCAACGCGGAGGGAGCCAAAGGTTTGAGGGAGTATTTTATCACATAGGGCGAAACTTCCCTATGTTTCTTGAGACGGCTATTCCGTTGCGGATCCTCATTCTAACCCATCCAGCGTCCTCGTCGCTTGGCTCCGGAAACTTCTGCGCTCCACTCTTGTGGAAACGAGGGTAGCCAAGCTGGAGGGTGAACGCAGACCCTTCGGGCTATTTGGGAACCTAGCACTCCCACGTACCTCAGCTACAATTACAGATTACCAAGTGCAGTGGTTCTCCCATAAGGAGTGTGAGATGGTGGCCCTCTGTTTGGGGCGCCATAATCTATGTACGGCCTGAATCTCTAACAGCGAATTCCTTGCTGCGGAGCCTCCGTGGGAGTTCATGCTGCATCACCTACTCCTAAACGCCTTAACACAATTACACTCTTACACGCCAGTGGCACATGCTGGTGCCACCCACATGTTTGCCGTGTGTGGATCCTGTGTCGTGGGAGAAGGAAGTCCTGGTGGTTGAGGACGCAGGTTCACGCTAGAGGCAAGTTACCTCGCGGGCCTGGCAGTCCAGCTCACCACTTTGGTTCCGGACTCCGCTAAACAGGCGGCCAGAGCCTAACCCAGCTCTGGTCAATCGGCTAGCGTAAAACACGCATTGGTGAGCTCCTGGGTATTATGGGCCTTGGCTCACAATCCCTAGGGGCTATATCTCCGGGGTAGCTCTGGCGCTTTTTTATAGCGTCCCAAATTTTGAGGTTCCATAGAGGGTGGAGAGCTCCGGAGATGATTTTTTTTACTTAATTCATGGATATTGATCAAGTAAATTCTTCAGCCGGGGGCCCCTTAGAGGAGGGGGCCACCGGTGGTGGGGGTAACTCCTCTACGCATCCAGGGTCGGGTGACCAGGGCTCGGATGCATTGGGGGAGAAACTGGAAAGTATTTCCAGAAGCAGGTTTTCCATGCTTCTGGCGGAGAGCGCGCCAATAGTCGCTGCGGAGGACTCGTCCACTTGCGGAGATGAATGGCACGCGGTTAAAGGAAAGAAGCGAGGTAATTCTGCGTCGGCCACGGCTGTTGCGAATTCCTCTGCGAAGGTAAAGGAAGCTAAGTCGACTTCTGGTAAGGAATCCAAGGAAACTGAGCAGAAGAAGAAACTTAGTGGGAGATACAGGCAAAGGCGTGCGAAGAGGATGAGATCCACTCAACCTGCACCAGCCGAGGATATACCTATTGGGGCTCAAAAAGATCTAGAACCCCGGGGGACACGCCACCTGGAATCAAGCCGGCAGGTAAGAAGCCTAAGATAACGGAGGCGGAGAGGAAGCTGTTTCTGGCTATAACCAGCAGCGATCCTTCCGAGCCGCTCTCTGATGATGACGCTTCTGTCATCAGAAGGGGGATGCTCGCCATCGTTAGGAAATCTATACAGGAACAGTCATGTAAGCTGAAATTTATTCAGTCGGGCATGGTCTCTGAGGGCTGGTTTCTTCTGGCCTGCTTTGATCAGGCCACATTTGACTGGGTGTTAGAGAATGTTAAGCCTAGTTGGGAGGGAAGGCACTTCAAGCTTATGAAGGCGTCTGAGGTCCCCACTATGGCTAGGATCTCTATGTTTATTCCGGAGGGCAAGCATACCAGCGAAGAAGTGCTGAAAGGTTTTGCCTTCCAAAATAACTTGGATGTAAGCCGATGGAGGAACGTGTATCGACAACAAGTCGAGAAAGGAGTATCCTTGGCTTACAGGATTGATGATGCTTCTGTCCAGGCGTTGAAGGAAGGTCGACTTTCGTCTTTTCTTTGAGATGGGCAGGCTCTTCATCAGGTTGAAGAAGGAAGATGAGGATGCTCCTACCACTTCTTCTGAGGCAATGGAGCAGGATACAGGTAGGGCTGACCAAGATGGCAGCAAATAAGGTAGGTGGTTTTTTCCCCTTCACCTACCCGCTTCCTACCGGGTACTATCAGGATCTAACTCTTCCAATGTTGACTTGTGAATATGGCAGTTGACAGGGTAGAGATGGTACAAATTAACTTGCAACATAGCAAAGATGCAACGGCTAATTTATGCCGTTGTATTGCTAAGTTGCATACATATTTTATTCTAATACAAGAACCTTATGCCTTTAAAGGTTTGGTTCGAGGATTGAGTGTGGTTGATGGCAGACTGTTCGTGGCGGATGGCGGGGACATTCCTAGGGCATGTATTCTTGCCAGTCGGAGTGTCGACGCTGTTCTGCTTCGACAGTTCTGCTCTCGGGATTTGGTGGCGGTGAGGGTTGGTCTGGGGGTTGGTGGGCGTCGTCGCGACGTAGTTGTGGCTTCAGCTTACTTCCCCTATGATAGCCCCTCTCCTCCTCCTCAGGAGTTCATGGGTTTGGTTCAGTATTCGGAGACCAATGACATACCTATTATAATAGGGTGTGACGCGAATGCGCATCATGTCGTCTGGGGTAGCAGCGACACCAATGGTAGGGGTCGCGCTCTCATGGATTTCCTGGTGGGTACGCGATTAGAGGTCCTGAACCCACTTTTGTTACTAGGATTAGAAGACAGGTTATTGATATTTCCCTTGCTTCTAGGAATTTTAGTGGTCTGATTAAGGATTGGAGGGTGAGTCCTGAGGCTTCCATCTCCGATCACAGGATGATTAGGTTTAGTCTGGGGATTGATCCAATTACCCTGGCTACTTATAGGAATCCTAGGAGGGCGGATTGGGGTTTATATTCTAGAATTATTGAAGATAAACTGACTATCCAATCAGAAGCCCCTGATGGTATAGAGGAATTGGAAAGGGAGGCTGGTATTCTTCATGAACATATTAGATCCTCATTCGAGGAGTCTTGTCCTCCCAAGGTGGTTAAGGGTAGTAAGAACCCCTGGTGGTCCTCTTCGTTGGAAAAACTAAGGAGACAGGTAAGGGGCTCATACAGGAAGGCTGTCCTGGCTGATTCTTCGGAATCATGGGATAGTTATAACAGTATTAAAGGAGCATATAAATATGCTCTGAGGAGAGCCAAGAGGAATTCCTGGAGATCCTTTTGTGAGGATATAAATTCGTTCCAGGAATCATCTACACTGGTACGGATTCTTAGTAAGGATAAGGACAGTCAGTTAGGTACCCTACGATACCCTGATGGTTCCTTTACAGGGGGAAAGGGGAGACACTGCAGCTTTTGCTTGATACTCACTTCCCGGATAATATTGGTTTAAATGCTGCTTCGTCTTTGGTGGGTGGAAGGAGATGGGACCTTGAAGATGTATCCACCTTAGATGAGGTAGTCACACATGATAGAATCAGTTGGGTAGTACAAAGTTTCTCACCTTTCAAGTCACCTGGACCGGACGGGATTTATCCTTGTCTGTTGCAAAATGGTGGGGACGTGCTGACGAAGGTATTGTTAAGACTTTTTAAAGGATGTTTGATGTTTGGTTATGTACCAACATTATGGAGAGATGTAAGGGTAGTCTTTATTCCCAAGCCGGGAAGAAACGACTACTCTGACCCCAAGGCATTTAGACCCATTAGTCTTATGTCTTTTCTCTTGAAAACTCTGGAAAGGTTGGTGGATAGGTATACGATATTACTGATGGCCCATTAAGGGATTATCCACTCCATCCTAACCAACATGCCTATATCATAGGTAAGTCAACAGAGACTGCATTACATTGTCTCGTCGGAACGATAGAATCTGCTCTGGAGATAAAAGAATATGTGTTTCTTTGATGTTGAGGAGGCATTTGACAGAGTATCGTTTGATGCTCTCGAAGATGCTTGGTACGAAAAGGTATACATCCCATCTTAATCAATTGGCTTGGTTTGCCAAATTAGGCGCCTCTCTCCTTTTCATTGGTCCAGAGCCTACTGGTGGTGTGTCTTCTGGCACATGTATGTCAGGCTTCCAGACGTGAATGACCTCACAGCACTCATCCCAGGATGAGTGCAGTGGGTTGTCGGCAGCCTAAAATGCTCATTGAGGGTCCGGACGGAGCTTTGAGTAGTGGGGTCCGATGTCTTTCACGGACCTCCCTCAGGCATCTGGTTGGATTCCTCACTGGGCATTTAAGGAGACATCTCTATAAAATGGGACTCATGCCTGACCCCTTTTGTAGAGTTTATGAGACGGAGGAGAAAACACCCATGCATCTGGATGATGGATTGTTTGGGATATGAGGAGATTAGGTTTAGGACCTTCGGCCGGAACAGGATATCGGTAGAGGATATTAAGCTTTGTCCTTTTAAGGTTTTGATCCGATTTGTTTGGTCTGTGGTGAAACTTAGTTGGTTAAAACCTGGGCCTGGACTTTTGTTCTAGTCCCATTAGTTGTTATTCTTTAGGGGTAGCTATATGGGCCCAGGGAGGCTTTGGATAGCGTAGGGTTTTGCCCTCCCCTTCTTTGAATAAATAATAATAAATGTCTGAACCAGTCAAATGTGATAACATTCTTAACCTTCAGCAATTTAGCCTTTTTAAGAAGAGATGCGTGCAAAGGCGACATGTTTTCAGAAAAATAAATAGTCTGTTTGTGTACAGAGTTTGGAAGAATTTCAGTAGATACCTTAAAGTTTATTCCTCGGAGCAATTTCATAAATTTCTCTTTGCCGCCTTGTTTTAAAAATTTTAATTAACTGGAGGGTCAAATTCCGCACTTTTCTGTTTGAGTCTGAAATATTCCATATATCGCAGTTGTGAGTAAAATCAATTTAACTACAGATAGCTTCAATTATTTCTTTTAAACTTTCATTTTCTGAAAACGGGATATTAGTAATTCCAATACCATCGTAATGAATTACCTGGTTGACGTAGTTAAGTTATTTCTTCATGTCCAAATTTTCTTTTTTCAGGAAGAGGGTTTTTTTCAGTCTTAAAATCTTTTTATTTTTTGAAATGTCTTTTTGTAACCCACTTATAATTTTCTTTAATTTTTTTTCAAATTGATCCACTTTTTTAATAAGAGAATTTTCTTCCTTTATAGGTTATATATCAGTAGCTAAGTGATCAATATGTGATAGTAGAATATTAAATTAAATAAACTATTTTCACCATTTTTTCCACTCCAACCTTTGTACCCTCGCCTGAATTGTCTGCCATTTCACAGCACTGGTATGAACGAATTTATGGTATTAAAAATAAATTTGTTAATTCCACAACTATTTCGCGATTGATCAGCACCAAACTTTCAGGTAAGGAATATACCAAGGGTTCATTTCCAGTTCAAGGGATAATTCTGCAAAAATTCACAGTGAAAGGTTCACTATAAATAAATAAAAAAAAGGTTTAAGTGAAAAACACAAATTCAACAGGTCATTACTTTCAAAGCTCAAGGCCAACTCGCCTTGGGTGAAACAGAAATGTATATATCATTGGAACAATTAGTGTTCATGGATTGGAATAATAAATCACACTAAAAGCTCAAGACGTGAAAATGTTTTGACAAAATTACCTACTTTGAAAAGCTATTTAGTAATTACGTATAACTAAATTTATTAGTACTTTTTAAACTACGGAACGAGAATATCTCAGTGCGGAAGTTCGGGTAGTTATTGGGAGAACGAGTCAGAGGTATAGAACGTTGCTGACGCCATCAGTGTATCTCAGAGTCTCACTGAGAGACAAGGCAACATGGTATCGAATCTCAGAGGACACACTACGGAAGATAAGTCATCTCATCCTCCAAAAAGACAGTTACCATTTCTCAGTGTTCGTCATCCATAAAAGCAGTGTCATCTTAGGCCAATAATTACAAACACGTGGGGGAGGAAGGAATGGCGACCTCCTTCAAAACGACAGGCACAAGAAAAATTTACCGGATTTGGTAAATTGGAAATTCACCAATTGGGATGTAGTACCAGGAGAGTTGCCTCTACTCCCTACATAACTTGTCAAATTGTGACATGCTATAACAGAGCCGTCTCCATGAACTTATTGTATAGCACATATAGCGGCAGGTGAAGAGTGCCCAGCCACCGACATATTAAAATAATATTTACTTATTTCGTACTTTTTTTACACATCACATGATAAATAAAATATGATAAAAAGGTAACAAAATATTGTGCAAGTGAATATGTACTTTAAGTTACTTATAAATAAATTATAATGCGGCACCAACTACTATTCAAGGTCCCCCACAAAGGCAATTTCTACTCTTCGCAGTATCAAAATTAAAATAACTACAAATCCCAATTAAAGATAAGTATAACTGATTTTAAATTTATAGATTTCAACCCAAAAAAACAGTTTTATCATTCTCACTGGGGTAGGAAAACATGTAAACATATATTTGATTTCTCCGTGATTATTTGAGAATTTGTGATAGATAACCTATTTTCTGCGTATTATGTTTAATATTAAATTTAGCATTGTTAATAATGGCCAGTTACTATCCACTTCTTTTCAGGATTCTATTACAATGTACAGTTTTGTGTATTCAACTATAAATTCTTTTGAGTTCAGTTATTATTCTATTTTGGAAAATACAAAAAATATATATTTTTCTCAAGGTAACTTAATCCAGAGACCTGATACTTATCGCACAGACTCTTGACTTCTTCGTCAGCAAAATACCGATCTAATAAAACAACGTCCGCAGAACTTAAAGTTGGAGAACCACTATTGTAAACAATAGGTTCATTAGATCATGAAAAAAAGCTTCATAGTTTCAAAATGAGCCTTGACCTTATTTTTTAGGATAAGGCATACTAAGGATCACATAATTTTATACTATCATAAAAAAGAATTAACAAACCTCGCAAACATTATAATCCTGCGAATCCAACATGGCACAAAGTGCTGGCAGTAATTCAGGCCAGTTAGTGAGCTCTCCTTTGGAAGTGATTGTTGTAATAAGAATGCCAACTGTAGCTCTGATCAATGGAGAAGGATCACCAACAGCAGATAGGCATGATGATTTAATGAATTCCATTACATCAGGTCTAATAGTTTCAAAATGAGCCTTGACATTATTTTTTAGGATAAGGCCACTTAAGGATCTCGTAGGTTCATCTACTTAAACATAACATAAAAATATAAGAAGTAAACAATAGGTCCATCAGATCAAGAAAAAGAAATATCGGACAGAATATAGTTCCAGTTATAAATTTGCTTAAAACATAGAAAATGAACAATAATCTGTGAAACATTGAATAATTTTATGTATGATTTACATCGCTACCATACTAAAGAAACTCATTAGAAAAACGACTTTTATAACTTACCTTCAGTGGTGACTTTGGTAAGCACAAAAATGAGATAGTTGTTGAAATCTGGATAGTTATTCAATTCCTCCAATTTCTGTTCGAAAATTAAGGATTAACAGACACAAAACTTCTTTTTCACATTTAGAAATGACATATTTAAACTGCAAATGGACAAAACTCCAAATGAGCTGACAAATTCATCATTATAATTTAGCATATAATTTGCGATATACATAACTCTTTTAATATCATATCATCTGGGCTTAAGTAAGGAAAATTTCAGTAAAAAGAATGCACTTAATAACCAGGCAAGAGAAGATCACGAACTCACGTTCCATTTAAACACCTATAATAGATCACACATAACACTTGAAATACAGCTAAATTTAGTACTAAAAAAACAAGCATTGAAGAGCAAGCTATTTACCTAGTTTAGTTAAAATTCTTTATATATATATTTATATGAAATTTCAATTAGATCATAAATACATGGGTTTTCAAATATCAAAAATATATCGATCGTGTCGTAAGGTTAATATATTCAAAGGATACTTGCTGCACGGTCCTTTGGGTTGCATTATCTGGTGATTGTGATTCCCTTAATAGCTGTAAAATTTGCGAAAGTCCTTCTTGTTGAGGTTGCCACTCCATTTGTTTTACTTCCAATATAATATTTCTGCTGTTCAACTCTGTCCTGGTCGAGTAGTAAAAGTTAAATTCCCAAAAAATTGTTACTGAACCTGGTGGCAGAATTGTAAATTACTCAACCGGCTAATGTCCCTAATTTGAAGAACTGGCTAAACTGACACTGGTATACTATCGAACTTGAAATTATTCAGTTTCGGTAAAAATTTTTATTATTCAATTAATCTAAAACAGCTTTCCATTATTTGAGAGAATTTTATATAATGAAGAAAACTATTTTTACAAGTTAATATCGCGGCAAGTCAAAGCCTTTCAGGTAGAGATACGTGCATTACTGAGATCTTTGGACGGATGTTTTATGACAGTGTAATTTTCTCAGGTATTCAAGCTGATTTTATTATAATAGAAGAGGAATGCCTAGGTAACCAGTCGAGGGTGGGTATCCACGAACAGATTTCTCTTTTTTAGTGCCTGGTCTCATGATCCTGAGCCTTTTCGCAGTGCTTCAAAGCCATATTAGTGCAACCCTAAGAAAAATATGTACGTAGGAAATCTCAGCATGGTTAGAAACCATTAGTCAGAGAAATTGAGGTACAGCCTAAATGTACTGCAGAATTACTCCATTAAAGCCATGGGCTAAATCTACTGCAGAATTAGTTCATTAAAGCCATGTGCTAAATGAACTGCAGAATTACTCCATTAAAGCCATGGGCCAGTAGAATGATAGGAAGTCTTGATTACCACTGCATGTAAAAGCACATTTACTGTTCGGGCCTGAGAAGTGATAAGTCCTTTGCAGGTTTTGCCAAACAAAAAACAAAAATGCCTACATTGATTGCGTTTGGAGAAAGGCTAGTTTGGTTCACTTCCAGTCTCTGGAAGGAGATAAACCCACACTTAATGCAGAAGTTGCTCTCAAGGCTCCCAACAGTTAGAAAACAAGTGTTGCCACAATAGAGCCTGTTGGAGTTCCAACATATACTCAATAATTGAAGTACATTTTCAATTCTATAAATGTATTTTTGTATGTTTTTCTAATTGCTATTTACAAAATGTAAAATTAAATAACTTACAAAATATAAAATTTAAAAAAATAAAATTAAAAAATGATAAAAATTAAGTTCATTTCAAAACTTCGGTTTTTGGCTACGGGAGCAAACTGAGTTTGCAGAGTTGGCTTCTGTACGGTATGTACACCGAACGGACCAATAGTCACCAAAATCTGCACTGCGCACACACTACTTGGCTATATAAGGCCGAAGTGCGATAGAAACAAAAAAAAAGGGGCGAAATAGCCTTAATCCTAGTCGGTTAAGGTGTGCGTTTAATTATTTCGGAAATGAAGCGTTATTGATTTTTGGAAATTTTTGACATCTTCTAACTTATTTGTGCGTACATATTGTGGTTATTAACTTTTGTGATAATTAAAATGGGGTGGTCTAAAAAAAATGAAAACATTGTTTCACTACCAGGCAAGGTGTGCCTGTAAGGCACAGCTTGGAAAACCTATTTTCGTACTTTAACCTCTTGTGTTACCTTCCTTGTCTTTTAGCTTGCACTTGTTTAACAGTTGTGTTTTACATTTGTGTAAAATTTTATTGCGATAGCCTATAAAAAGAACTTAACCGATAAGGAAATAAGACGGTTGTTAGAAGTACCTCCCACAGATGAAAGTGATGTATTCTACCGATTCAGAAGTGGACCATTTTAGTGAAGAGTCGGAAATTGAAGATGAAAAGGAGTTTTCAAATGAAAATAATTCTCAATTTTTACAAGAATCTCTGAGGGAGAATTATAAAGGTAAAGATAGTACAATTTGGTCATCATTTAGTCCACCGGATAGTCAAACTCGTGCATGCAATATCATAAAAGGACCTGTAAGTAAAGTAGTTCTCCTCCTGGATGTGTACTAGAACACCCTGTGGATGCTTATCTGATGTAGGTATATTGACTCAATAATTAACGACAAAGTGAAATACACCAAGATGCAAGCAGCTAGGGTTTTCACATCGCTAAACCGAACCAGCATGTACCGACGGTGTGACAAAGAAGAATTACTGGCTTTTATAGGACTGTTACTTACTGCTGGCCATCTAAAAAGTAATTATTCTAACTACGAAATGTTATTTGACTGTCAATATGGATCTCCCACTTTTAGAGCTGCAATGGATTTGAAGCGCTTCAAACATTTCCTGCGATTTCTAAGATTTGATGACAAGAGTAAAAGAAGTGTCCGCAGACAAAAAGATAAACTTGCTCCAATCTGGGACATTTGGGATAAAATAAATATTAATCTTCGAAAGTACTACCTATCTAGTGAAAACTTGACCATCGATGAACAACTTGTCCCATTTAGGGGGAGATGTTTATTTAGGCAGTATATGCCATCCAAACTGACAAATATGGTGGTTATGCGATTCGAAAATTTATTATCCTCTTTTTGGAATTCCTTATTTAGGAAAAGAAATAGGCGAGCCAGCAAAAAATTTAAGTCAAAGTGTAGTTTTATCTCTGACAGAAAATTACAAAAATACCAACAGAAATACAACATGTGACAATTATTTTACAGATTTGGTCCTTGCACAAAAATTGTCAAACGGTTTGACTACACGGTTGGCACCTTGAGGAAAAATAAAACTTTTATTCCCCCTCAGTTTTAGCAAATAGAAACAGGATCGAGGGCTCTTCAGTATTTGGTCACAGGAAAGAGTCCACACTCGTTATCTTTATCCCGAAGAAAAATAAAAGTGTAATTCTTTTGACAACAATGCCTCACCGACCAACTTTAGGAGACAATAACAAGCCACAAATTATCCTATATTACAACAAAACAAAAGAGGCGTGGATTCTTTGGATCAGATGGTGCATGAATACATGTGCAAAAGAAAAACTAATCGTTGGCCCATAGCTTTTTTTATGAATGGCCTAGACGTTTGTGGTGTTGCAGCATATGTAGTAGAAGTCATCAAAATCCTGAATGGAATGTGCATAAGCAAAATAAAAGACACACTTTCCTTATAAGTGTAGCTGAAGCGCTGACAAAGCCTCAAATTTAGAGAAGATCCTTAGCGGGGCTTCAAAAATCTACGAACCTGGCCATGACTTGCTGCAGAGAATTCAACTCTCAATCAAATCCACAATCAGACCAGAAAATTAGAAGAAGATGCTATTTGTGCCCAACAAAGAAGAGTAGAATGCAAAAACAGATATGCAGCAAGTGCCATAAGAATGTATGTAAAGAACATAGCAGCCCTTAGTTTGACCTGTTTTAAATGTAATAATAAATAAATTTATATATTTTTTAATAAATTCCATTTTTTAGTACAATAATATTGTAATTATTTTAATACAGTTGGTTTTTAAAATATAGATGTGTAAATTATTATGTAGCCTGAGAGACACACCTTGCACGGTTAGGTAGGTAATATATCTTGCCGTATTATTATTAACTAGCGTTAATAGAATCTCAAGTCAGCCAGTGGACAACAGCCAAACCAACAGAACAGTAAAGTCAAAACGAATTAAGGAACAACTCTAGCCAGAGGAGTAGACGCTCCACAAGCTAAAACGGGGAAAGAAAGAAGACTTAGCCCTGACAAGGCGTAGCTACCAGTGTCGCCTTCTTCAAAGGGCTAATTCCTGACTAATACACCACCAGCCGTGTACTTCACACAGAGAAAACGGTCTATTTTAGACCAGCTCTGCTATTGGGCGACAGCCTTTTTCAGGGCCACATCCATCGTTGTTGCATAGTGGGCTTGGGCTAATGCTCACTTTAAAAACACCCTTTTACAGGACCACATCTATCGCAGTTAGCCTGGTTCGATAGTGATCCTTTTTTTGTCTTTGATACAGTATATACTATATACATAATATACTTTACTTCCACTTACTCCTAGCAAGAGAAATTATTGTAATCGTGGCAAATTTTCTATATCGAGTTTTCACCGGAAATACAGTTTTGAGGTTTAGTAATTACCTATGACTAAGTGTTGTTAAAGCTACATAACTATGGAATTTCTAATAGATTCATTCAAATTTTAAGAAATCTTTGATTCAATTTCGGCAGTAAAAGGATATTGTGATAGTTCTGAGTGGTTTCAGGTCAATCCAGGAATCAGATTCGGATGTATGCTGATCCCAATATTATTCCTACTTTTTCTGGACGACAATCCCTCCTCTCTTGAAACAGATGTAAGAATGTGGCGCTGTAATTAAAACACTGGTACAGCATATGATCATTTTCTTGGCGGATAGTGGTCCCAGTTTGCAGGCATAGAGATATTGATCTCTTAGAATTCAGCTCTGAGCAGTGGAATTTAACACTTAAACTAATAAAACTAAGGTGATAGTTTTCAGCGAGGAGGTAGCCTTGAATATACACTTTGAGGGTTCTGTTGAAGTAGTGAACCATTATAAATAGATATTATAACCATGTACTCTCCTTTAAAGATCACCTGGTACAGAAAGCTAAATGCAATAAATAGAACACGGAGTGACTTCATTGTTCAAGACCTGGTGCCTCTTGCAGCAAAACTTAAATTATTTAATACAGTTGGTCGTTCTATTCTCTGTATACATGCCAGGATTGGGGTTACCAAAGTATGAAGCTGTTGAAAAACTCCAGAGATAGTTTTTAAGAAACTCTTTGCATTTCCCGAGGGAACTCCCAATTATATGCTTTATATTGAGACTTCTTTAGATTTAATAATAGTCTGTACATCAAATCTCTATTTTAAATTTTTTTCAAAATTATGAATCTTGCTCACCATAGATGGACCAGAGTTGTGGCTTTTGAAATAATCAATCGTATCTGTTTGTGGTTTCATCGCTGGAACGGTTTGGCTCAGAGTCATCCGTGTGATTTTCAGTTAGAAGTCCTCCTTAACTTACACCATAACATATTCTCGTTCAAAGCAAAGCTAGAATGGGAATTTATGGCCTGCTTCAGGGGCTGCAACCTATCTCTTCTAGACATGGACTTGCTAAGCAGAAGTTGGTAGGGGAAATTAAGGCCGCCCATTTACTTGGTATGCTAACTGATAATTTAATTTCGATAGAAATTTCCATGTTTTAATACCGAGCAGAAAAGACTAGGATTGCAGTCCTCCTCAGCTCGGTAACGCAATCTGGTATACGGACGATTTTAAAACTTACGAGTGAGGTCGGAGCAGGAGTTTTTGGGGGGAAGGTCTAAGGCTAAAATTGAGGCCAGCCTAGGAAAGTACGCTACAGTCTTCCGGAGTGAGCTACAGCATGGCACTTTCTTCACATGAAATATTCTCGCGAATGGTATAGGACTGCCTAACAATCATACATTAAATTTATATGTATGTTGAACAGATTACTATAATTTTGTATTAATTGCTATTGAATTATTAAATCTTAACGTTTTGTTTCTTAATTAAATTGCTAAATTTACGAAATTAATTAATTTCGGTTTGTTTACGTTATATGTATAACACATTCTTTGTGTAATAGGATCATTGATCCGAGTTTATGTTAATAAATAACTAGCGTTATTTAGATAAACCTTCTTTTTGTTTCGACATTCGGTTATAGGGTGACAGCACCTGAGAGCTCTACACATAAAACATGGTGTCTTCCTTCAATCACCGACTTTCTTTCTTTGGCCATCATATTTGTCCTTGAAGTTCTACTTCCCTCGAATTGGCTATATCTTTCTTCGTTTAACTACATAAATGCACCATCCAATTTCCTCGGTTCCATAAGATAATAGTTGTTATCTCTCTTCTCGATCTAGTTGTCTTGGTCCTCTAATTGTAGTCTAATTATAATGCTGTTAATTCTTAAAAGAACAGTACTGCTACTTTTAGCTTCTCAACATAAACATAACCTTACTTTAGTTAATGCATGTTTAACCAGGAGCTACCTAAATACTTATAATTCTATGATTTTCTAATTTCATACCAACCTGTATCTGCTTAGAAGGGAATTTTTCGTTCAGAACAATTTACTAAACCAATCTTTTTAAAATTTGCATAATATTAATCTAAGAATGGGCCATCTTTAGACAGACATCTAAGAGTACTTACCATTTTCATTTTTTGAATAAGATAAATTTCAATTTAATGATTTCTGCTTCTGAAATCTAAATTATAACAATTAAAACATATACACCAGATTTTGTAATAATCGAATTTTTGTGTGAAAAATAGTTTTTTTTTTTTTTAAGGCGTCTCAACATCTGTGGTCATTTGCGCCCGGAGCCTTCTCAGTGCACTGCCGGCCTCCGGACAGTACAGCGCTGTAGGGGCTCCTAGGAAGTGAAAAATCTAAGGGAGCACGCCTGGATTCGAACCCGTGATCTCCGCGTTGCTAGTCCAGCGCGCTACCACTGAGCTAATCCCTTCCCTAAGAAAATAAAGTGATGAGCTAATTTTGAGCAGCAGAGATTTCAATGAGCTTGGTAGCGCTCTTTACATTATATCTAGCTCATTCATGTTCACTCTGTTACAACTATTCTATAGGATTTTTGTTTATCGAATTTATCTACAATTAAGTTCTTTCTGACCTCATACCATTTCATTCAAATTTAATTTAGTTTCTAATTCTTTGATTTTCTAAATTACAAATTTTTGTTCGTCTGTAAAATTTGGCGGTGAATATGTGCTCTTATGTCTGTGTCTCTTCCTTTTGGTCTGTCTTAAGTATTTTTCTACACATATGCAAGTGGGATCTACGTGATTCCAACGCGCCTTAAAGAGCACATACATTGTATCAGACATAACAAAACGGAAAAGTTTGCACTTGCAAAACACTACAACTGAGGTGTGCAATAAATTTTGAGGACACCGAAATCCTTACAAAGTCCAAGGCCACCACACCACATCCGCCATCTAGCGACGACACTTCCACATCTCAGGAGGAGAGTGGGGGTTTCTGTACTATTTGTGGTCTAACACAAGAATGTTCGAGGACTCAGAACACACATATCGAAGAAACAGCCCGCTCAAGCAAATGAAATGACTCTCAAGAACATCTTAAACTCTAAACGTACAACTAAAAAAAACCTTCTTTCGGACGACCCGGGTCTCAAAAATGAAATAAATGGATGGATAGCTAACTGCTAGGATATATTGAAGGATCATAGAAATATTGTATTGACAGGCTTGATAAAGCTGAGACAGACTTTTTGAAATTTAAGAGGGGCACCCTGCAGTGAGGCACTTCCGACTGAGGAAGGATGGAAAAGCTAAGGTCCTAGGGAAGATCAAAGGTGTACAACCCTGCCAGGTCGCATAACCGTGCTCGGGCGAGAAGAGAGGAAGTTTATCAGTATGCTGTGGTTGTGGTTGGTTCCGCAGAGCTGGAAAGCATCAGAGATATTTTCGGTGACAGCCTGCTTTTTTTTGTGGTCATCGACCGGTTTCGGCCGTTCACCTATCATCAGGATGTTTTCTGTCAGTATGAATCAGCAAGAACTTGCTCAGACCAACTACTACAACAGAAGAATAAAGGTAGTCAATAACATTATGGATGCTAACGCGCCGAAGCATTGTCCTCCACCCATTGAAGAATTGGAGGAACATTTTAAGAAGACTAAGAGGGAGAGAAATTTTCCGAGCGGAGTGAATACGAAGCGCCACCAAGCAATCGGATCTATTGAATATTAGTATGCAAGCCGTTCAAAAAGCTCTTACGACCACTTTCCTGGATGGAGGATTAATTAGAACTAATAAAGCTCGGACGTTGCGAACATCATAAAATAAATAGCAGAGGTAATGCTTAAAACGAAGTATGTTCCCGAAGTCCTAAGGAAGCGAAGAACTATTTTGCTTTAAAGGGGAAAGGGCCAAAAGCAAAATTATCCAGAATCTTGGAGAAGATTCTGGACCAAGAATTAAGAAAGCAAGTAGGATTCCACAAATCCCAGCGTGGGTTTGTCAGAGGACGCCAGGATGCCATGTCAAAACGAGGTACTAGACGCTGTCCTCAGGGATGCCACGAAGAAGAGAAAGACAGCTGTCATTGCACTTCTAGGTGGGATCGGCGCTTTTGACAACATAGGCGGCACGCGCATGTAATGAAATCATTCCAGGCGAAAGGCGTCTCTTCGGACCTTCTATATTTAATTTCGGCCCTTCTTACCAGCAACTCTACACACAAAAGCCTTGGAGCGAAGAAAACGGCGACAAGTCCTACAAGGAGGACCCCTATCTCCTACTCTATTTAATATTGCCATTGATTACTTGCCTGATTGTCTGTGACATCATCTTGGCAAATACGATGGGATATAAACTCCATGAGAGGGAGATTGGTATCATCCTTACCGAATTCGCGGACGATCAGTCAGTGACAGCCTGTAGCGTAGAAGCGGCTGAACGAATAATTAACTTAATCTAGCTTCTGTTCAGGGAGATACGTTTGTAACTGAATCCATCTAAGAGCACAACAATAATCAGGGAAGGAGTGCCCTCTCGGACTAAGCTTACTCTTGTAATGGGGATGAAATTAGCTCAGTGGGCAAAGGAGAGATTATTAAGTATTTAGGATGCTCCTTCTCTGACGAACTTGCGGTGAACAAGGAATCGGTGGAAAAATTAAACGATAATTTAGCCAAGCTTACAGCATCCAACTTGTCGAAGCCCCATCAAAAGCTAAATGTCCTCAACTAGTACCTGTTCCCTGCACTGACTTAATCCTCTTCAATCATCACCTCTCACTAAGCTTTACCCTGCACTCTTGGACGGTATAGAGGTCACATAAGGCTGTACGTGAAGGCCACGCTTAGTTTGCCCGCTGACACAAATAGCGGTATGCTATACGCCCCTCGACCTTATCGCGGACTTGGCCTGCTCAGATGTAAGTGGGAGACGCCTCTGCAGCATTGGTCAATTGCTGAGAAATTGTCAAGAGTGCAGTATCATCTTTTCCAACGAATATTTGACTATGAGGGCGAATCAAGTCGTGACCAGAGCAAATTGACAACGCTCAGTGAGCTCATTCTTATTGATTCACTAGCGATTATAAAAAAACAAATAAATTATCATTATTTGTATATAAATTATTTGTTACTCAACAAAAATTATGTGTCAAGTGACAATTTTTTATTGGGCTTAAGGAAAGTTAAGTGTGTTTGCTTTCTTTTATCGTTATACGTTATAAGTGTGTACATGTTTGTGTTTTTGTTTTGACTTTAATTTGTGACTTGCCCTAGTTGATTGATTGGTATGCTGTGTTCTTCGCAACTCAACCTAATTGAGCAGCCCCACTTAGTACTTTTTTTTTAAAATCAAGTGTTTCTCTCTAGATTACGAACATATTTTGAGAGAGGCGCGGAAATTGCTTAAATACAGATGATGGATTCCGTCTGAGCAATACATCGCTACCTCTGCTCAGAGAAAAAAAAAAGATTAACGATTTTCTGTGCCAAAAAAGGCTACGACTTTGGCAGAAAGATTGTGGAAAAGGAGATCTAGACCTCGTCACCCGCCAGCCAATCACCTGATGGATGGGAAAATTGAGCACGCCCACTACCTACAGCAATTTATGCGCAAGATGTCGGAAGATGCAGATCCCGTTGTTACGTCTATAGTAAAGCCCTGTGCTGCTCCGACAACTCATTGAAGACGGTGGGGTCCGGGTAAGCAAATGTTGAAAGCAGATGTTTGTTTTCAAAAAGTTTATTCTCTAACTCTCACAATAAAACCTGTTAAAAACATATATTGGTTATAAAATTCAAGAAATAGGTATATATACATATGAACCAATAGCAGGTAATTAAGAAACAATATTAAATATTATTATTAGACTAAACAACAACTAATACAAACAATCACTCATCCCCGCGGGTTTAATTATTTTTGTTCAAAAATATCCAAATAGAATAAACTTATAACAACCACTGTGTCTCGTCTCTCTGTATAAAATGATCTTAAAAAGGGACCGTGATTTATTAAAAGATTTGCAATTAGAAGCCAGGTTTAATGCAACATATAAAATTAGCCGTGTAGTTTCTCCTTTCTGTCCAGAGATGCCGCTGACCTACTTTCCTTCAAACATCTCCTCCCCTCCTGGGGAAAGGGCGTGGTGACGACCTGCCTACTTAGGGTGTCCTGGGTGTGTGGCTTCATGTCTTGCGCATGCCGCTCTCCTAGGCTGCGCCCGCCAGGGGACGCGACCTCGAAGACCGTTGGTGAGACCTGGCACCGAATCCATCCTGTCTCAAACCTTGGCGCCAGCTTGGCGGAGTAGTGCCTGGCGGCATCGGACTGGGGGTGGGTTCTCAACCAGACTTGCTGTCCCTCCTTAAAGTCAGCGGTCCGCCGCCGGAGATTATATCTACGAGCGTTAGTCTCGTGTGCTAGACGCAGCCTGACATCTTCTATGATAAGTCTTGGACGGTCTTGTCTCTTGGCGCCTGTTTCTCCCGTGACTCCCCGCTCATCGCCCTCCAGCTTATATTCCAAGGCATGTGCCACTAGCTCCCACCCGAAGTTTAGGTAGGCGGGGACTGCTGTCCTAAGGGCGAAGGCAATCTCTGCTAGATGGCAGTCCCACTTGCAGTGATTGTCCCCAGTTATAAAACAGAAACCGCGAACTTCCCAAAAAAAAAACTTTATTTCAAAATAATACAAACTTAATTAACATGAAGTAACAACTGTTTAAATGCAACTGGTACTAAATCTCTCTGTGCATTGATTTTAATACTCATATATATAGAACTCATAATCTTTATCAGTGCAGGTGTGCCTGTAACTCCTCCCTCCCTAAGTTGGAGCCGTCCTCGGCGAGGGTTTGAGCGAGGGGTATGATGGTCTACTGGTGGCTGGTGTATTGGTTCCAGTTTCCTGTACTTTTGGTTTTTTGTGAATTTTGTATTTAATAAGACAATATAATATTATTACTATTACTAATACTCCTATGATGGGAACGACAGGTTAGATATCTGGGGGTGTTGTTGGACTGCAAGTTGAGCTTCATCCCCCATGTGAGGGACCTACCTGACAGTTCAAAGAAGGTAGTGAGTAGGCTAAATGGTATAATAAGAAAGGAGTGGGGCCTCTCCAGAGGGGTAGCAAGGACTATGTACCGCTCAGTATTGGTTCCGCAGATTGTGTACTGTGCGTCAGTTTGGGCCCACCGAGTGCGGCTTTCGGTGATGAAAAGGCATTTATTGGCAATGCAGCGGTCAATGCTGTTGTCTATGGGCCACTTCAGCAGAACGGTCTCCACGGAGGCCTTGCAGGTGCTTACAGGTTGCCTTCCGCTAGACCTGGAGGTGGTTAGAGCGGCAAACAGATATTTTTTGAGAAGAGGCAAAGCGGCCAGTTTTGGGCATCTTAGGGTTCCGTTTATCCCTGAGGACGAGGGAGGAGATCAGGGTGTGTGGCTGCGAGAACAGGGTAAGAAGAGGTTGGAGGAGGAGTTAATGGCAGTTTTTTCCCTTCCTATCCCCATGACCTATCCTTTTTCCTTTTCCCCTTGCTGGGTGACTAGCAAGTATTCCTAGGTTACTGCACCTCTGTCCACTAGGCACTGGACAAAATCAGTAGATGGAAGGTAACCAGTCACGCTAGCTTGTTGAGCTGAAATACTGAACTACGGGCGCAAGCGTCAATTTCCAAGCCCAATTGCTTGCAATTGAGGTTGGATTCGTAGTGGTCGCGGTTTAACCAATAACTCCAATGACTTTGGTTATGAGTTGAGCGGGAGGAGGCTCGCAATATAAATTTAACCCTGGTGCCAGCCCGTAGCTGGAAGTGCACTTGCTAGATGTGCGCGGCCCACCGGAGCCTGCTAGAGTGCCTTCTCTAGCTTCTGGTAGTGGGGTGTGACCACTATGTGGGATCACTCTGCGCGCTGGTTGAGCGTATCTCAACCTACCCTTAAATGGGTCAAGCGGGGGAGTGCCCGGGGAGGCACTTCTACCACGGCGAGGCCTTGCACTTCAGCCTCTCGTGGTAGTGACATCCTTCTCTTGTAAAACGACCCCGTGCTTGCACGGGGGGACCGGTATACCCAAAAAAGGGGTAGGAACGGTCCTTAAAGATCCCTTATTATTGCGTAGTACAGGAAAAGGAAGCAGGGAAGAAATGTCCCGAAGGTACTTTCATATGCCGTATCTCGGTTAATAACGGGTCACGGTTTTATAAACGGCAAGTGGTTTAGAATGGGTTTGGTGGACAATGGGAACTGCCGTTGTGGAATGGAAGAGACCACGGAGCACATTCTTTTGTCTTGCGGCATGTACGAGGATCTGAGAGCCTCTATGTGGCGCAAAGTGGGCTTTCACCTCAGCCTGAGAAACGATTCTCTTCCTTTGTTGTTGGAGAATGGCCCGGCCTATGAGGCCTTAAGGGAGTTTGCGGTCGAGGCGTTTGAGCGCCGATTGTCATGGGGCCTTGTAAGGCGGAGCTAGGGCAGGTTGGAGGGATTGCTTTGGTTGAGTTATTTTTATTTATTTATTTTATTCTTTTATTTTTTTTGGAGTTTTTCTCTTGTTGTGTTGTTTGGGCAGTTGCTAGTTCTTGTTAGGATATACGTTTTGGGATGTATGGTATGGATGGGTTATACGTTATGGGTATGTGCGAGGCTTTGAGTGGATGTATTTATTGCGTGGTTGTGTGTGAGTGGTTGCTGTAAGTTTTTATTCATTTTATTCTTGTGGTTCTTTTGTTGTTATTGTGGTTTCTTTTTGGATCTGTGGCTTGTTGTTGTGTACTCCTGTGGCTCTGCTGTTGTTTTATTTAGATGTTTTAGGCTCCTTTGGATAGCGTGTTTCCGCGCTGCCTACTTGGGTTGGTGAAGGAGGGAGGGAGGGCGTTAATTTTTCTTTAGCTCTTTTCCTCCTTCTCTTTCTGAAGTCGATTGCTTCTCTGGGCGGGTGTGAGCGCAAGCTCAGGGACCGCCCGAATGGTGTGGGATAAAAAAAAAAAAAAAAAAAATACTCCTATGATTGAATACAAAGATATAATGTGAATATTATTATTAGTTACATCCTTAAATATTTCTAAAGGCTTAATTTTAACATTTAATGGTGAAGTTTTTCAAATGATACATTAAAATTAGTAGGATTATTTACATGCGTATTCTCTATATTAATAATATTTGTCTCCCAATATACATAGGGTTTTGACACATTATAAATAAATTCATTTTGATCTAATTGTAACAAGTAGCATTGTTTGGAATATACTGTTACATTAGTTATATTGTTAATATTTATGACCAAATCCTTATATTTGTATAACAAGTATTTATTAATGATTGGTATATACTTTACAAAGGGTTCTGGTTCATTTAAAGTTATTGTTTCACATTCATGTCTTTCATTTTTTTATTAAGTTCTCAACACATTTATTGTTTTTTATTGGTTGAATGTTTCTACAATATTGATTAGATTTAATGACGGTACAATTATCACTTGAATACAACTCATGGTACTGACTGAGCACCATTTGCGGATATACATAAATTGTTACAATATTATTTTTTCCTTTGCTGGATGAGATAGGAAAAATATGGTTTCATAAGAGGGTGATCTTAAAGGGATCTCTAAAATGTAAGAAACATAATTGTCATGTTAGTGCACATTTCACAGATCCTAATTGCCATAATATTTCGGGATCATTGCTAATAAACTGAACCTTTGTTTGATTTATAATTTTTACAATTTCTTGGTTAGTAATTACATTGGAGTGTATAATACCTAGTTTACAAAATTCTATGCTGTCATCAATATCACTGATTTTGTTGGTTAATAACTGCAGTGTGCTGAGGAGGAAATTATATTGCTGCGATAACTCTAGTGCTTTTGATTCATTAGAGATTATGGTCAGATAATTTTTTAATTTATTATTGTTGTTTTGAATTATTTCAATGTCTTTGTTAAATTCACTAATGAGTTCCGTGTTTACCGAGAGTTGGTTTTCCACATTATGTTCTAGAGTGTATTCGTTCTTTTGTAGTTGCTGTATTATTTGATCGTATTTAGCTTTGTCGTCTGCGTCCATGTTCCTGTAATCCATGATATGGCTGTCCCTAATCCGTTGATCAGTCCTCGTTTTTGTCTTCCTAATTTGTTTAAGTAGATGTGGTCTATTTTGTTTCTTGCGTATTCTATATAGGAATCTATAGGTTTGATGAAAAATAGATCTCTTCTTCTTGGGTCGATGTTTCTTAGATTTTGTTCAATTTTTATTATTTCGTTATTGATTTTATTTAGGTTGATGTTATGTATGTATGAGTAAGTTTCATTTATCACTAAGGACGTTTGTGTTCGGATGGGTATCACTCCTGGGGATTTGGTTAAGTCAAATATTCTGTGTGCTTTGATTAAGGGTGGACATAGTTGAGCCAGAAGGATCAGTGTGTTTGCTATTATTATTTTGCTCATTCTGCCCTGAAACAGAGTTGTTTTTAGTTACTTTTCTGGGTCTTTTTGCTCTGTTTGGGTGGATTTTGAATGGTTTTTTGATTTTAGAAGTAGTGGCCAGTCGGGTTTTGGGATCATAGGATACTGGGAAGTATTTGGGATGGTGTTTCCTATGTGTAGTGGATTTGATGTAAATGGTGTTTGGTAATTGTATGTCCTGTTCCCGAGTGGTGTTAAGTTTTTCAGTTCTTTTTTCTTTTTCCTTATTCAGTTTTTCCTTTATTAATTTTTGTACTAGTTCTAAGTCGTTGTGGTATTGCTTAGTTCTTTCTTCCATTAGTGTGGTTTGTATATTGTTTGGGTTTATGTTATTGGTTCCGTACGTAATTTCCATGGGGGTCAGTTTCAAACCGGTTATTATGCTATTGTTGTATGCTAATACTGCTAATTGCATGTTTGTGTTCAGATTGTTGTTTTTATTTTGTGATTGGATAGAATTTAATAATTCTATTAAGGTTGAATGTACTCGTTCAATAATTCCTTGAGATTGAGAGTGTGAAGGTGTTACATAATGGGGTTCTATATCGTACAGTGTTAATAGATTTTTTACTCCGTTGTTATCAAATTCTTTACCGTTATCCATCTGTATTTGTTTTGGTATGGGGAATAGACTGAAGTAATTTCGTAACTTTTCCTGTATTTCTATTTAGTTGTGTGTTCTGATTGGATATACTGTTAATTTTTTGCTAAAGCAGTCAATCATGGTTAAAAATTTTTGTGCATTATAGTTAAAGACATCTGTTGCTAGTTTTTCGAATGGTTTATCTGGTGTGGGAGTTTTATTATAAACTAATTTTATAGGTTGCCGATCGTATTTTACTTTGAGACAAGTTGGGCATTGATTAATGAAGTCGGATATATCTTTAAACATACCGGGCCAGTAATACCTGCGCCGAATGTGTTCGTAAGACTCCGAAGTGCCTCGGTGATAGGTTTTTCCGCAATGATAGTTGGCAATAGTCTCCTTCTGTTCTGTGTTGTCCTCTACGTCTAAGAGTATTTTAAAATAGCGTCTAATTTTGATAGTTCTAAAGTTAGTAGTGATAATATTTTGGAAACTCAGGAATATCCTGTCATACTCATTTTGCATTGTTTGTGAGTTCTGACAGTAAACCCCGTAAGTTGTATTGGGTTTTAGATATTCCAATATAAAGGTTTTTATTTGTTCACTGGTATCAATGTTACTTATTACAAGTTTTAAGCGGTTTTTATTGAAAACTTTAAGTTGCTTGATTTCTGGATTACCTCTTTCTATAATTATCTGATTTTGTTCTACATTTAGTACTTTTTTCTTATCCATTAAAGTTATTTGACTGTTGGGAATGTAGTGTCGCTATGCTACTGTTTTCGTCTTCAGGTGTGCCGGTGGCGACGGGTTCTGCCAGTAATGAAATCGAATCGTCACTGTCATATTCTCGTGCTTGTGGATATTCTCTGATGAATTCCTCTAGTACTGTCTGGGGGTCGACTTCACTGGTGTTGTCGATATTGTCTATGGCATTGATTTCTTGGGGAGGTCTGGATAGTGTGTCGGCTACTACGTTAGTTTTTCCGGGTGCGTATTTAATTTCTTTCAAGTTGTGTAGCCATTGTAGTGGTCGGTGGTCTGTTTGTATAGTAACTTTTCGTCCGTATATGTAAGGTTTGAAATATTTGCAGGCCCAAACGATTGCGAGAAGTTCCTTTTCGATTGTTGAGTAGTTTTCTTCCTGTCGGTTAAGAGTTCGTGAAGCAAATGAGATTGGTAAGTCTTTTCCGTCAATGCTTTGAGAGAGTACAGCGCCTAGGGCGTAATTAGAGGCGTCTGTCATAAGGATGAAAGGTTCATCGAAGTTGGGTAATTGCAGTATTGGGCTGTTTTGTAATAGTGATTTTAATATCTCAAAAGCTTGTTTGTAATCTTCTGTAATGATTATGTCTTTGTCAGTTCGTAAGGCTAAGGTTAGCGGTTTTGCTATTTTTGCGTAATCCTTAATCATCTTCCTATAGTAACCAGTAAGTCCGAGGAATTGTTTAATCTGTTTTTTTGTTTTCGGGATAGGAAATTTGGCTATGGCTTCTAATTTAGTAGGGTTAGGTTGTATCCCTTTGTCTGATATTATATGTCCTAGGTATAACAGTTCTCTTCTGAAGAATTCGGTCTTGTCCAATTGGATTTTTAAGTTGTGAGTTCTAAGTTTGTGAAATACAGTTCTTAAATGCTTTAAGTGCTCAGTTAGGTTGTCGGAAAAGATTATTATATCATCCATGTAAATCAGTACGTTAGGTATTTTAGAGAAAATAAGATTCTTTGCGCGTTGGAATGTCGGTGGGCGTTCTTTAGTCCGAAAGGCATGCGAGTAAATTCATAGTGCCCGTCTTTAGTCGAAAAGGCCGTCTTGGGAATGGAGTCCGGGTCCATTTCGATCTGATGGAACCCCGAAGCGAGGTCGATTGTCGAGAAGTATGTTGCCCGTCCAATTTTTCCGAACAAGTCCTCGATGTTTGGTAATGGAAATCTGTCTTCAATTGTTTTTTCATTTAATTTACGGTAATCTATTACCATACGCACCTTTCTTTTCCCCGAAGCGTCCGGTTTTTTGGGTACTACCCAGATTGGGGAATTGTAAGGTGAATTACTTGGTTGTATAATTTTATTTTCAAGTAACTTATCTATTTCGATTTGTATGTCTTTTTTAAAAATTTGGGGATACCGATAATTCTTTGTGTACACGGGATTTTCATCCTTAGTTATTATTTTATGTTTTAGCAAATTCGTGCTGCTTAATTTATCATTCTCGCATTTTATTATTTCAGGAAATTCACTCATTAGTTCTATTATTTTTGTTTTTTCTTCAGTATTCATGTGCTCTGTTCTTATGAGATTCGGTACTTTATGTTTTACTATTTCTAAGTCCACGGGGCAATTGGTCGCGGGGTTTGAGTTGTAAGTTGATACTATTTCTTCTATTTCCATGGGTTCAGGACATATGGTCGTGACCTCATGGGAATATATAAGACAATTGGCCTTACCATTATTATTTTTAACTAAACCTTTTTCGAGGATTACATTTGGGTTTTTCAGTTCATAGTCATTAATAAGTCCTTCTGGACAATCAAAATTTTTTATAGGGATTTTGACTACATTGAGTCCTTTCTTTAATTTTATGGATTCGTCCATAGTGAAAAGTAACTGTTTATTCCCGTGTTTATATTCTAATTGATTACTCTTAAAATTTACATTAGCGTTTAATTGTCCTAGTGTTTCATGTCCTAATAGTATTTCATATCTAGGGGAAAATTTAAATAAGTAAAGTTTAATGGGCTCAGAGTTAGGAAATATGTCGTTTATGTTCATTAATATGTACTCATTACCTGTTTCCTCTCCCGCTGGTGTTTTGACTATAAATTTTCTTGGTATTTTTTTGTTCTTGGGGGTACTATTGCTGGATCGATGTAATTCTTTTGAGACCCTGTATCTATTAACCATTTATAGCTATTGTTGTCTAGAAAATAGGGGAGAGATTTGGAGATTGTCTTTAACTCGAATACGGACTTTGGTTGGGCGGTTCGGGAGGTATTGGGTTGAACTCTAAAAAATGGTTTGTTAGTTTTGTAACAGTCTCCGTTAAGGTTTTTATCTGTTCTTTTAGTTCTGTTATTTCATTATTGTTAGTTGTTTCAGTGATTGTTAATTCATAAGGGGAGATCATGTGTCTAGTGTCTATAGGTCTGTTAAGTGTTCTCATTGATACAGTGTTTTGTGAGTTCCAATGTGGTTTAGTGTTTATTGGTGGTTGAGGAGAATTGAATCTATGTTGTGGAAAATTATTTCTGGGTGGTTGGAAGTTTTGGAATTGAGGTCTGGGCTGGAAGAAATTATTTTTTGGGAATTGAAAATTTTGAAATTTGGGCGTTTGATAACGAGTGTATAGAATCTCGGGGAGTTTGTATTAGGTGTTTTGTAGGTTTTACTGCTTGATGGGGTGTGGTTTATAATATTGTCAGGTGTATTCGATAGTTTTAGTTGGTTCATTACTATTCCGCAGTCATTAATCAGTTTAGTACGTATGTATCTAAGTCTTGACATTGTAAGGACTGTAAGTGTGCACCTAATGTAGTGTGTACTCCGTATAGGAATACCCTGACTAGTTGGGCATCTAGCTGTTTAGTCAGTTCTTTCAGAACGGGTTCTTCGAGTTTGTCTATTTTGTATCTAGTAATTATCGTGATTCTCCTTTCGTCAAGTCTGTTTAGGAACACTATTGGGTGTTCTCTTGGTTTTGATTTCATACAATTTACTTCTGCCAATAGATCGGGTACTGATCGATTATCCGCGAAATTTTTTCAGAGGGCCTCTATAATTTCCTCCACCCTTCTGCAGTTATTATTATATACCGCAATTTTAGCCGGACCTTTTATTTGTACCATTGCTGCTTTTAATATCAGCCAATGATTATGTTCCTTCTCTTTTACGTTATTCGCACAATATATGTTATAAATCTCTTCACATGTATCAATAAAATGGGGTAGGGCGTAACTGTCTCCGTCATATTCTGGGATATACTTGAGAATGTCATGAGGAATAGGTAGCGATAAGTTGGCCATTTTGGATGCTGTTAGTTGGAATTTAGTTCTAACTGGTGGGTTTACCTTAAAGTCTTCTGTAAGCTCGATTTCAACCTCAGAAACGTCCGATTCCTCCGCACTACTGCTTGCCTTGTTGCGATATTGTTGGAAGGTAGCCAGGTTCCTGATTCACTTTTATCACTTACAGTGCTTGGCGGGATAACAGATCTCACTTGCACAATCGGGTTACTGATTGACGGCAATTAACAGTAAACACTGAAGTAACTTGATCGGGATAACTGATCTCGCACTCAAGACACTTTGCCGTCCCTGTTCGGGCGCCAGTTATAAAACAGAAACCGCGAACTTCCCCCCCCAAAAAAACTTTATTTCAAAATAATACAAACTTAATTAACATGAAGTAACAACTGTTTAAATGTAACTGGTACTAAGTCTCTCTGTGCATTGATTTTAATACTCATATATATAGAACTGATAATCTTTATCAGTGCAGGTGTGCATTCCTAGATAATGCGGCCTGTAACTCCCGACGTATGCTGCCAGCATTGTTTCAAGGACTCTGTTGACACGCTCTGTTGGGTTTGCTTGGAAATGGTAAAGGGGTGTAAAGCGCTGTTCCACTTCAAACTTGGCAAGCATATCTTGGAATAATTTGCTTTTGTAAAGTCCCATTGTCGCTCAGTAGGATTTGAGGCACCCGGTATGTGAGGAAGACTCCCTCTTCTATACTCCGCGTGAATGCCGCGGAAGTAGCACTCCGTAGAGGAAACAACACTGTGTATTTAGTCCAGCAGTCCGTCACCACCAATAGGAACCGGTTTTGCTTCGTTGATAGCGGGAATGGTCCCATGAGGTCCGTACAAACGGCTTGCCCGTCGTGACATTTCTGGCACTTCTCCTTGTTTATTGTCGGGCCCGCAGCCTTGAGCCTAGTTAAAACCTTCTGCAAGGTTTGGGCCTTCAAAATCCGGGATCAGAATGACGATGTCATCTAAGTATACGAAGACTGAGGGTTTCAGGTCAGCTCCAAGCACGGAATCGACTTCACGGAAGAGGGTGGTGCATTGTGAAGGCCGAAAGGCATCGTCGTAAACTGGAACAGCCCTCGTCCTAGCACAGTTAAAGCCGCCTTCTCCTTGCTGGACTCCTCCATTGGGATCTGCCCAATCCTTGCTGGACTCTTGAGGTCGAGGGTAGAGAGGTAGCGGGCATCTCTCAACAGATCCACAATGTGTGGCATACGGAAGCGGGTAGGCATCCTTCTTTGTAACGGCGTTTAACCTTCTGAAGTCAACGCAAAACCTGTAGGAACCATCCCTTTTCCTGGTCATGACTAGTGGTGAGGGCCAGGGGCTATTACTCCTTTCCACAATCCCTTGGGCTAACATATCTCCGAGCTGCCGATGCATACTTGCTAGCACAACAGACGACCTCGGTAGTAACGTTGCTTTATCGGCGGACTGTCACCAGTATCAATCCTGTGGTGGGACCCCTTCACACACCCAATCTGCTGTCCACTATTGGCTAAGAAGTCTTCCATCAGAGAGTACAGCCTTTCTCTCTGGTCTGGAATGAGCTCGTCTCGAGGGGTTATCATACTAGCCACCCCCGGAGGGTCCTCCTTGGTAGGACCAAAGCTCCAAGCTTCTGCTGCCAGGTCTGGCACAATTCCCACTCGTCTCCAAAAATCGACCCCCAATATCAGTTGAAAAGTTAAATCGGGGATGATAAGCACCGCTATGGCGGCCACTCTCCTGTGCAGAATGAATGGAACTTCTCCATCCACCTGGTATTCGGTCCCATTAAGAGCTCTCACTTTCGTCACAGTTGTCCTACTCGAGGGAAACCATGGCAGTGTAACAAGCCCCAATACTAACCACCAATGAGGGTCCTGGATGCTCCTGAATTCAATAGGCCAAGCAGTGGTACGCCTAATACCTCCACTTGCAGGTAAGGTCGGGAATCCCCTTCTTTTCTCTCCAAGGCGGTGGTGGCCGCAATGCAAGCCACCGCTTCTTCTTCTTCTTGTTGGGCCGCCCAACGTGACCAGCTCTCCTGAGTCCCTTCTTGGCATCGGACCGGGTTGGGACCTTTTATTCCCGGCCGGCGGCGCCGTTTCCCGGGCGGGGTTTCGCACGGCAGGCTTGGCACTGGTAGATTTTGACCCCTTGCTTTCCACATCTCATGCAAAACACTTGCCGCGATTGCGAGCAAGTGCGAAATCGGTAGCCTTTCGTTTAGCAGTTCCAGCAGATGGCACGACTCGGCTTCTGACCGGTCTTCTCCTTCCCCTTCCTTCTTCTCGGCCATCGCCTCCGGCTTAGGCGCTAAACAACAGCAACAGAGATCATCTTGGTTGTCAGCCTCCTCGCCTTTTGGTCCCTCCGAATCTGGCTCCGAGTCCATTATAGTAGACATTGCCACTCGGGGAAACATGTTCTTCTCATAACCTCCCTCTGGTTCTAGCAGTCCTCTAGTCCGGGATTTTTTCAATCTTGGTGCTAAAGACTTTTCCAGCTCCAAGGCCCCTACGGCTTCTTCCAGCTCCTCAAGAGTTGAGTATTTAATGAGTCCCAGGATGGAGAGGTACTCCGGTCTCAAATTCCTTTCTATAATCCTTAGCGCCTACTCTTCCGCTAGGTCTCTCCTAATTACAATCTCCCAAGAAGCACCTTCATCTTTGCAATATAGACGGCTGTAGGCTCCCCAGCACCCTGTGTCCTCCTGCGAATTTCTTCTATCAGCTGAATCATCCATTCCATCAGCGATTGAATTTTTTCAATCGGGGTCTCGGGACACCTGCTTCATTTTCTGCACCAGTTCCTCCCAGCAGGTTAGCCAGAGGCGGGCTGACCCTATGAAAAGATCGCCAGATGCCTGAAAAAGTTGCTCCTTTGTGACACCCCGAGCAATCCGTTTTTCCTCTACCGCCTCGAGGAAGGAATCCAAAGTTACGCCCTTCCCATCGCCTGAGTATGTAGCCCCCATTTACGGACGGCTGGGCCTCCTGTGCTTAAGAGATAGGGTTTTGGGTCTAGCCCTGCTTCTCCTTCTGACCCGGTGGCAATGTCTCTCCTGATTATGAAGTCTGGTGTAAGTATTTACGGCCTGTTATCCCACAGTTCACTCCGCAGCAACGCTACTCTGTCGCTGAGGCGTGCCAGTTGTGGCTGTTCAGAGGTGGGTAGTTTCTGCGGTCTTCCCAGTGAATGGACTAATCTTGTGTACAATCTTCGGAATTCTTCCAGGTTGTCCTCTAGGGTTTCAACTCTTTCCGCCAAGGTGGTGAACTTCTTCTCACACATGAGCTGTTCCTCATTCCAATTGAGAGATTCTACTATTTCCAGGATGGGTTCGGTGGGCTCGAAGAGCACCTTTGCTAGCCTCTTCTTCAGCTGGCTTACATCGCCTTCGGCCGACAGACTCCTAATTGTGAGTTCATATATTATTTCATCTTTTATTAGCTTACCTGTCTCCATTTCCCTATAGCTCCACGTTTGGCGCCAATGTTACGTCTATAGTAAAGCCCTGTGGCTGCTCCGACAACTCAGTGAAGACGGTGGGCTCCGGGTAAGCAAATGTTGAAACCATGTTTGTTTTCAAAAAGTTTATTCTCTAACTCTCACAATAAAACCTGTTCAAACATATATTGGTTATAAAATTCAAGAAATATATGTATATACATATGAACCAAAAGCAGTTAATTAAGAAAACATTAAATATTATTATTAGACTAAACAACAACTTATACAAACAATCACTCACCCCCGCGGGTTTAATTATTTTTGTCCAAATAGAATAAACTTATAACACAACCACTGTATCTCGTCTCTCTGTATAAAATGATCTTAAAAAGGGACCATATAATTTATTAAAAGAGTTGCGATTAGAAGCCAGATAATTTAATGCAACATATAAAGTTAGGCGTGTAGTTTCTCCTTTCTGTCCAGAGATGCCGCTGACCTACTTTCCTTCTAACACCGTCTCTCTTTACTTGTTCTACCTATCCTGTTTTTGCCAGTGTTGCTGTGGCATATATGTCGACACTAGCCTGGCTGTTCAGAGGTGGTGCCTATTGCACCATGAGCGAAACGTGGTGCAATAACGTTTATAACAAAACACTGACGCGGTCTCAATCCGAAAACATGAATGTTTTATATATGTATCAGAGACATTTTCCGTGGTAGCCTGCTTCATTTTGTGGTCATCGACCCGGTTTTGGGCGTTCGCCCATTTTCAGGATGCTTTTGTCAGACAGTGTGATAACACAGACTTGCACAGAGCAAATTCAGTTTATACAATCCACAGAGCATTCAGTTTATACACTTTTAAATATGTATTAAAAAAAACATACACAAAAGATGTGTGTGTGTGTGTGTTTTTTGAAGCATTAAACATTCCGCACATTAATTCATAATGGAGATATACTGATTGAAAGGCCCGTCGGTCTTTTTCAAAGCAATACTTACAGAATATGAATCAACTAACCAAATAAAATACACAATACACACTTCAGAAAAGTATTAACACATCTTTCAAATTAGTATAAAAAGTATTTAAATAAGTTTTAAGCACTATAAAAGTATTAAATCTCTGCGTTCTTCATTTAATTAGCTACGAACTCTTTGAAAGAAAAAGAGAAAGTAACATCTGAAAAAAGTTATTGACTAGGTAAGATAAAAAGAAGTTTGTATTAATTAACAAAAAAAATTTAATTAAAAAATACATCGAACAAAATATTAGTTAGGATTATTAATATTAGTCAAGTCGTTTTAGAAACTTTGGTGGAAGTGATTGTCTTAATGTTTCATTTGGTAGGTGATCTAAAAATTTATAAAAAATAATTGCGTCCCAACACATCTCTTGTAGTGATGGAATGTTGAGCCACGCACTCAACAAAGTGTTAGTACGTGAGCAGTATGTAATACCGCCAAAGACGTATAACTTTCCCTGAAAAATAAATCACACATATTAATGAAGAAAATTAAGTGACCGGAAATGAACTTCAGACCTCATACAAAATATTGGGGAGAAAATTGTACTTTTTTTAAAAAACATTAATTAATGTGAATATACCTTTCTACCATTGTATACCTCTGGGTAACTTCAAGTTCTTCAGGCAAAAAATACGCATAATGACTTTTTAGAAAGTTACAACGAAAAATTTTCGTTTAGTATTTATGCGGAATTTGAAAGAAGTAAAATATGAAGGCGCTAAATCCAGAAGAATAAGGTGTTTATTGAAGGGCAAGCCGCCATCCAAACTGAAGCAATTTTTGCTGTCTGATGATTAAAAAAACATGAGGTCTCACAATGAAACACACTTTCTGTGCGTTTTCAGTTGATGACTTCCTTCAAGCTATCCACTTCTAATCAATATTGCATGAATTGGTTCAAACATTTGGAAAAGAATAAGACTTTCTTCCAATCCCAACAACTGCACAATATTACTTTCTTCGAATTCGGATTAGGTTTAGGTTGATTTTCCTCCATTTTTCAACCTTAATTGCTAAATGTTTCAAAATTGGATAGCTGTATTACTTTTAATGGATGGAGAAACTTGAACTACAGAGTTTACACAAAATTGGCTGCCTTTTGGGCTGGAGAATAGTTGGATGAGACACTGAGGCATTCACTTATTGACTTCCCCATAATTGCCACAAACTTTACTGCAAGTCTACTCCACATTTCTCTCTAGTAAACTATATTACGCTGGAAATTAACTTTCCGTCAGAGTTAATGCAGAGTTCACAAAATTCTAACACTTACGGAGTAATTTCAAAAATGGGGCTAAGCGAGACAAAGTCAGAGTATAAAAAAATAATTAAAAGGCTAAGTCATTCGTATTTATAGATATTACTTATTTTTCAACCCAAAAAATATTGATCAAAACCAATATTTTGTATTTATATTCAAATATAAAACAACATTCTAGTCAACATCTTTGCTTACCTGGGGTGAAAGCGTGGATGCATGAAAATAAAGCGGGGTATCCAATGTCAGAGAATCTACTCTTGTCCACTGGAGAGTATCTAAGTTTAATTTCCATGAATCACACAGTAACACGACGCCTGATTCACCACCAGTCATAAACACTTCGTTCCCTCCTGGCGCCTGCACTAATGAGTGAAACCTTCGATGCTTAGGATATCCACCATGTTCTTCTACTTTGGGATCTCCAATCGTCATAACTACTGACCATTCGTGACATTTTAAATCGAATACTGGAATCTCCTGAAAAGTATGATAATAAACTACATATATATGTGTGAGACATATATATGTTTGAGAAAAGTTTCCTCAAATTTGGAATTTACCTAAATGGTGAGGGTATATATTGGTTCCCAGCAAATAGTAAGCAGCTGGCGAATATGATTACATTACCGTATGGAAGGCAACGTTTGGATACACTCCAATAATACTTGAAATCTTATGTCATACGAAGAGCAGAACATCTTAATATTAACTTTTCCCGAAAAATGTTTCGTAATTATGAGTACAAAGGCTGACACTCTTCCCAATTACCATTCATTCCTAGAGATATCACACCTTCCTAATATCCTACTTCCACAAATTTATTTCTCTTTTTCAATTATTTTTCTAAGTTTTCTTATATTTTACCAAATTTTTTCCTTTGTTTATATAAGAATCGTGCTTCAATTTACATTCAAGATGGCCACTGAAAAACTGAAGGGATTGGAAAGTAATAACTTGTTCCTTTGCAATATTTATTATTTTTCTTTTTTTGCAGGTTACAGAGCATCCCTTAGAGATTAAATTGTCTACGTATGATGGCCAGCAACAAGTAAAACTCATTGAGTTTTTCTATTCCAGTGAAAGATCAATTATTAAAACTCAGAGAAAAAATCGGAAACTTTTTAATGTCCGAGTATTTCCAGCGATAACATGATTCAGAATTCAATCGCCCGGTTTGAAAGAACTGGATCAGATGGCGATCTTCCGGGAAGAGATCCTAAGCGCGCGGTACGCCTTGACACTGCGGTGGAAGCTGTACGGCAGTTCCTTGAGGATCCACCTGCCTCTACTCTGACCCCGCGTCCCTCGCAAAAGATTGTTAAGCTATTAAGCTTTTTATACAGAAATTCTATTAGAGTGATTATTTAAGTGTTGAGTGAACTTTCTGAGCTTGACGAGCCATAAGAGCCAGTGTATAGCCTTGTGGCTAATTGGCTTCAGCAAGTGGTCTCCTGCGTCCATGTCCGCCGGGGCTGGACACCAGACGGAGTTTTGGAAGTTGTAGTTGCACCGTTTCCGTCTGGGCTAAAGGGAGATTAACACGTATAGTGGGGACGAAGGCACCAAACCGCTCTTTTCAGAGCGAGGGCGTAAGCTTCAGCTTGAGCCCATTGTAAATAGTTTAGACTAGTTAAGTATTTTAACTGTGCAGTAGTGTGTAATAAAGTAGATTTAAGTATCTCGAGCACACCGACGAACGCTAGACCGTTCTCAAAGTGTCACCACCTAGCCTAAAAGGCATGATTTAAGAAGGAAATTATTCGGTGACGAGCAACAACAAGTTGCTGTATGTTCGTCGGTGGTCAAAGAGACCACTAGTGACGTGGTAGTGAATACTGCCGAGTCCGACGGACACGAGAACAATAAGAGTAACAGTATCACAACAGGGTATGTAACCAGTGATCCCATCATCAGAGCAAGCGAAATAGAGCTCGAGTTGATGCAATACTGCCAGGACGCGAGCGTAAAGATAAATAAGACGAACACCTTGTTCATCACTAAAAAAGAAAAGAAGTGACGGCCCTCGTTAGCAAGATGGCCACCCGCGTCGGGCTTGAGGGCAAACTCGCCGCGGCCAATACTGAGACAGCTCAAAAGCAGCAGGCCTTGGAAATGGCTGTTCTCTGTATATTGGAGAACTCAGACCAAATTAAGGCCGATAAACAAAGCTGTCCGTGAATTCGCGTGAGGCAGCCCGTAAGCCAGCTGAGGTGAGGTCAGCACTGGTACCATTCAGAGTACGAAAGTAGACACCGCAAAATCCGCACCTGTGCATTCTTATGCGGAAGCGGCGTCGAAAGGAAGCCAGCCTGAGGGAAAGCAGGCTAAATAAAAAAGAAATCGAAAGACTCAAAAAAGTAAAAAGAACAAGCAGCCTGAAAGGCAGGTAGCGAAAAAGCCACTGCCTCAGAAAAAGCATGAGGTTCTATCAAACCACAAGATGAGAAGGCAGTTGAGACCAGCGACCAAACAAAAGAATTGCTCAAGGGCAGTCTGAATCCTTCTGAGGAAGGTTGGCAGGTCGTTTCCCTCCGACGAGCCAGAAACAAGACACTCCTCGTTGAGCCAGGGGCCAGGAGCAAGCGCAAGCCTTATTAAATAATGAAAAGTGAGGTGTGCTGGCCTCCAGGCCGAGCTACCTAAGAAACGGCTTCCGAAGATGATAATTTTCGATGTGCCAAGCGACCTAAATGAGGCGCGAATTATGAAGGCATTATATGACCAAAACCTCGGATCGGTATTGCTGAAAACTAATTTCCAGGACTCCTTTAGAGTGTTGGCCAAATCAGGTGCGAGCAAAAATGGGTCGCAACACTGGGTAGTAGAAGTCACGCCCAAGATGCGCGAACTTCTACAGAAAAGACCCCTGAGAAGTGGCAGGGTATACATAGAGTGGAATCGCTGTAAGATGATGGACCACAGACAGGCATCACGCTGCTACAAATGTCAAGTGTATGGGCACGTGGCGAAGTTCTGCAAGGAAAAATTGCCAACTTGCGGACACTGTGCCACCAAAGGACATATGTACGAGAAGTGCCCAAATAAAGCCGATGCCCCGCATGTGCTACCTCCAAAGTGTTCCGCAAGCCGCACAGCCACTCTGTTAGATTTGAAATGCCCAGCGTACCTAAATTTTCTAGGCCGACAACAGGCTAACACCGATTATGGAAAAAGCCCGTAATTTTACGGATAGTGGCCTGAGAGTGTTGCAGCTAAATGCGCAACGCTCAAAAACAGTTATGGCCGAGGCACGGGAACTCATCTATTCAAAACGCATAGATGTTGCGTTAATCCAGGAGCCTTACACGTTCAAAGCGAGCGTTAACGGCCTGGGGTTGAAGCATCGTATCGTTCATGCTTCCTGTGATGAATGGATATGGACTGCTGTGGCGGTGTACAATCCAGACATCACTCTATTGCGTCTTCCTCAGTACAGCACCTGTCATTGTACCTGTGTGCTGTTAACTGCTGCTAATGGCGTTAAGCTGATGCTGGTGAGCCTATACTGCCAGCCGTCGTGCGACATAACGTCGTCTATAGCTCATTTAAGTCGGCTCTTGCAAGAAAATGGGGGAAAAAAGATAACTGTGGCCGCTGACATAAATGCTTGGTCATCCATGTCAGAGGGATGACAGAGGCAGGCATTTCGAGGAGTGCATTGTCTCTAACGATCTGTGCGTCATGAACGTGCCTGGACACTTAAAGACATATGTAGGAAATGGGAACTGCGCTGAGCACAACCTGGATGTTACCTTATGTACAGCTTCTGCTGTTGACAGGGTTCGTGGTTGGAAGGTGAGAGACTGGGTGACTGGTGATCACAAGGCGAAACTTTTCGAAGCTGCCTGGGCCATGTCCCACCTATGAGGGTCTAGAAAGGTACTCAGTCAAAAAGACCCTCATAGGTGGGACGGGAAGATAAAATACCCTCCTCGAGCGCAGTATTAATCCCATACAGGTCCAAGGGGATACCATTGCTAGTGTCGATATGGCGGTCACGAAGGTAACTGAGGCAACAGCAGGCGTAAGTGGGGAGGTAAAGAAAATACCCACTAGTCGCACGCGCCTGTTCCTTGGTGGACACGTGAGCTAACAGCAGCCAAAAAAGAAGTAGCCAGGAAGCGAAGACGGTACCAACGAGAACCGAATGAGGAATCCCGTCAAATATATTTAGATGAGTATCGGGTTGCCCGAAGGCAGTATAAAAAGATGGTGTCGCAGGCCAAGACCTCAAGCTGGCGGGAGTCAGAAGGCAATAGAGATCCATGGGTTATTGTGTACAAGGTGTAGCCAAGTAAGTTGAAGACAGACCTGATACTCCCTAAAGTCTAAATAGTCTAAGTATAGACGGAGTATCGGGTACTGGGTCCTGGAAAGAGTCAACTCAGCACATACTCCTCCCTGAGGATAACCCTCTGGACGACACTCATTTGCAAAGAAGTCGTCGCGAAGCAGATGAGTCACCCGCTCTGAATGAGTCACTAACTGAATTCGATATATACGATGTTAAGTTTGTTATTTACCTCAGGGAGCTCTCTGAGTCCGGAGAGCAAGGGGGGCCACTGTTTGCCCCACTAACTCCGAGTCCGACGGACACGAGAACAATAAGAGTAACCGTAGTGAGGTGGGTATCACAACAGGGTATGTAACCGGTGATCCCATCCTCAGAGCAAGCGAAATAGAGGTCGAGTTGATGCAATACTGCCAGGACCCGAAGATGGTAATTTTAAAGAAGGGGAAGACCTGCTTTCAGTGGTGGCGACCCCGAGGCCTCGAGCCATACTTTCTCTTTCCTATTCCTGCCCTATCCTCATCCTTTTCGATATATACGATGTTAAGTTTGTTATTTTTACCTCAGGGAGCTCTCTGAGTTCGGAGAGCAAGGGGGGGCACTGTTTGCTTATGCTTTCAGTGGATGGCGACCCCGAGGCCCCGAGCCGTACCTTTCTCTTTCCTATTCCTGTCCCTATCCTCATCCTTATCCCATCTATCAAATTTTCCCTAGGTGGACAAAACTCTTAAGCCGCAGTGAAGGCAGTTTGTCTAGGTGATGATGACCCCAAAATCGATAGAAGAATTAGAAGGGAAAAGAGTCATAGGGATGCTCAATTCAGTGCTGTGGAATAAGAATATTTCCCGAAGCACCAAGCACCTAATTTATAAAGCTATACATGAAAGTATTGTGCTATACGGAGCAGAAACCTGGACTCTAAATAAAAAAGAAAGAAGTAGACTGCAAGCCACCGAAATGGACTACTGGAGGAGATCAGCAGGTAGATCCAGAAGGGAAAAAATAAGAAATGTGGACATTAGAACAGAGTTAAATGTCCAACAAAATATCCTCCAATCTATAGAGCTTAAACAGTTAAAATGGTTGGGGCATTTGTTAAGGATGGGTGGAGACAGAATTCCAAAGGCAGTGTATGAGATGACGGTTGAGGGAAGAAGAAGAAGAGGAAGACCTAGGACCAGATGGAAAGACTCCGCATTAGAATCCCTGTTTGACGGAGGCAAATGCCACGAATAAGGAGAAATGGAAGGATCGGCTCAGACAGTAGGCTGAGAGGAAACTACTACACGTAGGAAAAAAAAACTCTGAAACAAAAAAATTTGTTATTGGCGAAATAAAGAATAAGAAGGCTCCAGGAATGGATATGATAAATGGAGAAATTGTCCGGAAAAATGAGGACGTTCTAAGCCAGTATCTGCTTGACCTTTTCAATGGATGCCTGAGACTGGGATATTTTCCCAGTCAATGGAAAACTGGGCTTGTCAAAGTATTGTATAAAGGTGGAAACAAGCCCATCAATGATGCAAAGTCGTATCGATTGATACAACTCCTGCCCGTTTTTGGGAAACTGCTGGAAAAACTGATTATAATGAGGTTGAAAAACTTTATCAGTTTCAGTCCCAGTCAGTATGGTTTTGTATCGGGTAAATCGACGTCAGTTGCGATATCGAAAATCCTAGAATTGGTGCGTGGCAGTGGGCACAAATACGCCCTCACAGTCTTCCTGGACATAGCTGCGGCCTTTGATAATGTATGGTGGCCGACTGTTTTGGAGTCACTCAGAAGTAGAGATTGTCCACCAAATCTTCTGAAATTGATTCAAAGCTACCTTATCCAAAGGGTGGCGGTGCTAGTGACTCAAGCCGGCGAGACTTCAAGGCCAATAACTAAAGGTTGTCCGCAGGGCTCGGTAGTGGGCCCGTTCCTGTGGAACCTGGTTATGGATGAGTTGTTAGAGCATATTGAGAATATGGATTATTGTGATTCGGTTGCTTACGCTGATGACCTTGCAATAGTCGTCCATGGTGATTCTCGTCGGGAGTTAGAAGAGCGTGCTAGCGCTGTAGTGACCCGAATAAAGAACTGGTGTCAAGGGGAGAAGCTTCAGATTTCGTTCGAGAAGTCTAAAGTGATGCTAATGAAAGGCAAACTTCATCCCAGTCGTCCTCCCTGGATAAGGGTGGACGATCACAGAATAGTCCATGTGACCCAGTTTGAGTACCTGGGCGTGCTGCTGGATTGGAAGCTTTCTTTTAAGCCCCATATTCAGTGGGTTGCCTCCAGATGTCTCAACTTGTACCAGGGAATAAAAAGAGTAGCCCGTGGTGAGTGGGGGCTGAAGACTGGAGTGTCCTTACCAATTAACAGGGGCGTGATAGAGCGTACGCAGCTGCCTGTTGGGCTGACAAGCTTGATATGCGGTCGTACAGCGGCACTCTATTACGAAAGCAAAGAGCCATTTTGTGCTCTGTAACAAGGGCCTATGCGCTTATCATCCACGGTTTCCTTACCGGTGGTCGCTGGTGTGTTGCCGCTTGATCTCCTTGTAGAGATGAGGGCCCTTACCTACAAGAATAAAAAAGAGGTTATGATTGTACTTGATGGTGAGGAACTGTCCAGTCAGACGCCTTCTGCTCTTGCAAAGAACAAGATCCGAGAGTACGAGACTGGGAAGTGGCAAAGACGCTGGGATGAAGCAGAGACAGGGAGAATCGCATATGAGTTCTTCCCGAATCTGCATCACAGACTGGCGACTCGATGGCTGGAGCTATCCCAAACCGTAACGAAATATTTCACGGGCCACGGGGAGTTCAATTCTAAGCTCCATGAGCTGGGTTTGAAAGTTTCGAATTGCGAATGCGGTGAACGGGACACAGAGCATCACGTTCTCTTCCGATGTCCTCTTCTCGACGAGGCAAGAATACACATGGAATTCAAGCTGAAAAGGAGGGGAGAGAACTGACAGGGAGAATGCAAAGAGTTAATGAAAAGTGCTATCAATTTTAAAGACTTATCGAGTTTGCTCGTGAAGCAGCGCTAATGCGCCGGACTAGACGCACGGATATGTAGAGGTTCGCCTCCACATAGCAGGGATGGAAACATGCCTACTATGTAGGCAAGGCTAAATGACCATAGGCACCGGTTTTGGCGCTATGGTGGCCTGGAGGTGCTTGAATTTTGAAATTTTTGCTTCTACTCGTCGTCGCTCTGCTCAATTAGGCATCGCCAGAACATCACTTCGAAAAGTTCTGAAACTGGATTTAAAAATGTTTCCATACAAGATCCAAACAGTCTAAGCTTTAGTACCCCCAGATAATCAGAAGCGCCTGCATGACATCCGATTTCAGCGACTAATCAGAGATAACAACAACTTTTTGTACAACATGACAATGACAGATGAGTTCTACTTTCATTTAAGAAGGAACAGCAGTTAAAAGTGCACTGTATGGTGCGGCGTTATGGCTGAAAGTTATCGGCCTCTATTTCTTTGAAAATGAGGGTCAGCCAGAAAGAATTAAAGAGGCCCTGTATAAAACTTCTTTTCGTGGGATTACTTGGAAGAAGAGGTCGAACAATTCAGGATCTTAAGGAGAACATACGTGCCGAAATCCGGCGCTTAAAACCTGAAACCTTGGTCATAGAAAATGGTGTGGAAAAAGCCCGTATTTGTAAGCAGGAAAATGGTGGTCACTTGAGGAATGTTCTTTTTCACACGTAATACTGAAAAAAAAAGAAAAAAGTTTCTTATAATTATTTTTGTTTTATATCATTCAATCTCCCTGGCCACCCTGTACTTAGGAATTTCAAAACAAAGCTGCATCGTTATTTTATCAATAGTCTGTTCACCCTACTTCTTCACCCAAACTATATGATCCATCTACAATTTCCTATATTTCTTTTTACACTGAAATTGGATTTGAATTCGTAAGAAACGTTTTTAATTTTCCAGGTAGGAGAAATTTGTAACTAATAGCTAATCAAACTGTTATAAGAAGGAATTGCAACACCTGGCCAGTACCATAGATATCACCGTACCAACTCTACCTAAGCAAGTATCTGTTAATCGCTATATTAAAAAAATTTCGATGGAAGGCCTCCAAAAAGTTATTTGCCAGCAAACGTACCCTGTAAGAAGGAGCCAAATGGTTTGAGAGAGTATTTTTACTCACATAGGGTGAAACTTCCCTATGTTTGAAGCGACGGATATTCTGTCGCGGAACCTCATTCAAATCCAACCTGCGCGTACTCGTCGCGGCTCTAGAAACATCTGCGATCCACTTTTTTGGAAGTGTGGATGGCCAAAAAGGTGGACGAACGCAAAGAGTAGCCTTTGGGCTATCCGGGAACTTAGCACTCCCACGTACCTCAGCTACAATTAGAGACTAACAACACAGCGGTGCCCCCGTCTGGAGTGTGAGTTAATAGAAACTTTTCTGACCTCTGTTTGGGTCGCCATAATTATGTGCGGCCTGAATCTCTTGCAGCAAATTCTTTTGCTGCGGAGCCTCTGTGGGTTCATGCTGCATCACTTACACCTAACGCCTTAACGTCGACTCCTACACAATTACATTCCTACACGCCAGTGGCACATGGTGGTGCCACCTACATGTTTGCCGTGTGTGGATACCTGTGTCGTGGGGAAGGGAAGTCCTGGTGGTTGATAACGCAGGTTCTCGCTGGAGGCAAGTTCCCTCGGGCGTGCCTTGCAGTCCAACACATCACTCTGGTTGCAGACGCTACGGCTAATTTGTGCCGCTCTATTGGCGCTATTTATGCCGCTGGGTAGCATACATATTTTGCACTTTTTCAAGAATCCTATGCTTATAAAAGATTGGTTCGAGGTTTGAGTGCGGTCAATGGCAGGCTACTTGTTGAGGATGTATGCTACTCCTAGAGCATGTATTTGTGTTAGTAGAGATGTTGGCGCCGTTCTGCTCCGACAGTTTTGCTCTAGGGATTTGGTGGCGATGAGGGTTGCTCTGGGGGTTGGTGGCCGTAGTCTTGATGTGGTGGTGGCCTCGGCATATTTCCCCTATGATCATCCCTCTCCTATTCCTCAGGAATTAGTAGATTTGGTAAGGTTTTCGGAATCCAGCAACATACCTATAATTATGGGATGTGATGCAAATGCAATCATGTCGTCGGGGCAGCAGCGACATCAATATTAGGGGTCGTGCTGTCATGGACTTTTTGATGGGTACTGAGCTGGATGTTGTAAATAGGGGTTCTGAACCCGCTTTTGTAACCAGGATAGAAGACAAGTTATTAATATTACTCTTGCTTCTAGGAATATTAGTGAACTGATTAGAGATTGGAGGGTAAGTTCGGAGGCTTCTATTTTTGATCACAGGATTATTAGGTTTAGTCTGGGGATTGATCTAATCACCTATAGGAATCCCAGAAGAGCGGACTGGAATTCTTATTCTAGACTTCTAGGAGATAGAATGATTTTCCAGTCAAGTGCTCTTGGTGATATTACTGAATTGGAAAGAGGGGCTACATGAACACATTGTCTTCATTCGAAGAGACCTGTCCTCCCAAGTTGGTTAGTGGTAGTAGCAACCCCTGGTGGTCATCTTCGTTAGAAAAGCTAAGAAGACAAGTTAGGGGCTCTTACAGGAAGGCTGTCCTACCCGATTCTTCGGAATCATGGGACAGTTACAATAGTCTTAAAAAACATATAAATACGCTTTAAGGAAAGCTAGGAGAAACTCTTGGAGATCCTTTCGTGAGGATCTAAATTCGACTCAAGATATATCGAAAGGATAAGGATTCTTGGTCAGTTGGGTACTTTAAGATCATCCCCTGGCGGTTCCTTTTACAGGAGGCGAAATGGAGGCCCATTTCGCCGGATAACATAAACATAAATAGCACTGCTTCGTCTGCGGTTGGTGGGAGAAGCTGGAACCTAGTGGACCTAGCTACCTGTGGGACTAGGTATTACTTTATTTCTAAGCCAGAAAGAAGTGACTACTCTCTCCTAAGGCTTTAGACTAGCCAAGTCTTATGTCTTTTCCTGCTAAAAACTTGGAAATGTGCTGGATAGGTATATTACTGATGGTCCTTGTGAAGGAATCATCCACTCCATTCAAACCCACATGTTATACAGTTGGTAACTCGACAAAGACGCATTGTCTGGTCGGTAGGATAGAATCTGCTCTAGAGACAAAGGAATTGCTTTAGGGTGGCTTCCTTTGATGTTGAAGGAGCATTTGTCAGAGTATCGTTCGATGCTCTGAGGTGTCCAAGTCGAAAAGGTTCAACCAGTTTTATTAACTGGATAGGTATTTATTTAAGCAGTATAGTTATACAGGCTTCTGTAGGTTAATGCGCACTGTGGTTGTGGGAGCGGGGAGAGGTGCCCTCCAGTGGATGTCTCTCACCAAAGCTATGGTGTGCTGTCATAGATGAACTGTTAACCAGAATGAAGTTCATCGGGGTTCTATGTACAGGCATATGCCGCTCATGGTGTTATTTTATTGACTGGACGATGTCTGACTATTATCTCAGACTTAATGCTAAGGGCCCTCAACATAGTATGTGATTGGGCTCAGGATAAGGGTCTTTCAATTAACCCCAATAAGCCCCAGGTGATTTTATTTACCAATAGGAGGAAGATCGTAGGATTAAAACCTCCTAGGTTATTAGGAACTTCTGTTCAGATTTGCAAATCGGTGAAGTTTCTTAGAGTGGTTCTTGACAGTAAATTAAATTGGTCGGAGCATGTTAAGACACAGCATCAAAAGGCAATTATTTCCTTTTGGCAATGTCGAAGAATCGTAGATAAAAATTAGGGGATTACTCCCAAGATGATGTTTTGGATTTTTGGTATGGTTATTAAACCTAGGTTATTATATGCAACTGTGGTGTGGTGGCGTTGCATTGAGATGAGATCCGCTACACTGCTGCTTGAGAATATTCAACGCTTGGCTTGTCTGGCGGTGACCGGTGCGACGCGGACTACGCCAACAGCTGCAATGGAGACTATTGGGAATTCCACCGCTCTTTGTAGAGGTGAAAACTATGGCAATGAAAGCCAACAGGCAGGTTTTTGGCAGGGTAAGCGATGTGGTCACTTAACCATTCATCGCGAAATGCTTTTGAAGGTTCCTGTTACAGGTTTTCCTTCTCATAGAATGTTGAAGACTTTTTGTTTTCGAGCATTCTTACAGTGTCAGGTAACTCTCTAGGGAAGACTGGTCAAGGCTGGGTCCTTCTGGTGTGATACCTGATAATTACTTCCGGTGTTACACGGACGGTTACAGAATGTATGGTAGGTCTGGAGCTGCGGTCTATTTTGAGACCGGAGATCATTTGGCAGTATCTCTTGGCGAATGGACCACAGTCTTCCAGACTGAGGTTTATGCTATTTTTTTGTTTTAACTCGGATGAGAGGGTACATAACACTAACTTAAAAGGTGTTTGTATCTGCTCGGACAGCCAAGCTGCGCTAAAGGCGCTGAGTTCACGTGTCTTCACTTCCAGGTTGGTGTTAGAATGTTTTCTAAAGATTGGAAGAGCTTTCTTCTCTGAAGGATGTCTTCTAGTCTGGGTGCCAGCTCCATGGGAATTTTTGGGAAGAGAGGAGGTGGATAGGTTTGCCAAATTAGGCGCCTCTCTCTCTTTCATTGGTCCCGAGCCTGATGTTGGTGGGTCTTCTGGCATATGTCTGTCAGGCTTCCAGACATGGATAGCTTCACAGCATTCATCCTTATGGATGAGCTCAGTTGGGTTTCGGCAGTCCAAAATACTCATCGGGGGTCCGGACAAGGCCATTAGTGAGACGTTGCTGTGTCTTTCACGGAGCTCTCTCAGGCATCTGGTTGGATCCCTTATTGGACATTGTGGTTTAAGAAGACATAATGGGGCTCATGCCGGATCCATTATGTAGAGTCTGTGTGACAGAGAAGGAAACACCCATCCATCTTATGACTGACTGCCTGGGTTATGAGAAAATTAGGTCCAGAACCTTTGGTCGGAATAGGATGTCGTCTGTGGAAGAGCTTAGGCTATTTCCCATTACGGTTATTGTCCGATTTATTCGGACTGCAGCGAATCTTAGTTGGATTAGATCCGGGTCTGGATGTTTGTTTCAGACCCGGTTCGTTGTTGTTTTTCTTGGGGAGCTATATGGGCTTTGGATAGCGTAGGGTTTGGTCCCTCCCCACAGACCAATAATAATAATAATCCTGCAAGAAACGCCAGAGCACATAAATTGCACACGGAGTTGTACAATTTAACGTTACAATGCTAACGAAAATGAAATGATGGTGAAAAGTGTCATTTTTAAGCTGAGGTGTGGGCTTCTTGCTTTAAACATAAACCTTGATCAGGGCACTTGAGGCAAGATGTTATTCTATAAAATAGAGGCTTTATAGGACACGTAACTTTTTTGCTGTATATCCTGTACTTGCAGATTTCAAAGGACTATTTTATTAATACTTTGTACAAATATTTTTACAGCACAATAAAAAAAATGGGACATGATTGCTATATCTCTTACAGCAGTAAGAGAAAGTGGTGGTACTCGATATGATGGTATATCGAGGATGCCCCGCTTGAAAGTAGAAGGTTAGCGATGAATTAGTTTAAGATTAAAGTTTTTTTTAAAAAATCTTCTGTTTACGTTGTTATAAAAAAAAATTTGATTCACCTGGTACAAGAACTGATATAACAAATATGGTATTTATTTATACCAAAATCTAATATTTTTTATAAATCAACTTTTCTATGAATATTTTTAGTTCAAGCTAAATCTAAGTTAGATATATATTAAAAGAAAAAACTCTGCTTAATTACCTGGAATCCGTACGAAAAATGAGCTGTACTGCCACCAAATACAAAAATTCTTGATTTTTGTAACTGTAACCCTAATTCATGTCTGTAACGTCCCGGCGGATCGGGAGGTATACCTCTATTTAAATGGTGGATTTCCCACAAGCCTGTTGATAGGTGTAACCTGTGTACGTCGCACGAGAAATCATATCCGGTTGTCCCGCCGATTACATAAAAATATTTTTTATGTACAAACGCCGCTTGACCATACTGGGCATCGGGTGCATCACCTGTAACCTGATAATTATCATAGAATTTAACAGAATAATTTAGAATATAATAGAAAATTTAAGCGTACAATATCAAAATAAATTCGCATAGAACTTCAGAAATATATATGTTAGAATTACTAACTTCAACCTCTCTAAAGCTAGGAACATCTTCGCTTAAGTCACAAACAAATAAGCTATTACTGCAATGACCTCCGAATGGCACTCCTGTACCTCCAAATACTAAAAGGACTGTGCCTTGTAAAATAACAGCGTTGGATGCTAAAACATTTGGAATATTGGCAGCCGGGACCTTAGACCATTCATTCTTAGAAACGTTGTACCTCCATAACTCCCTAAAATATAAAACAAAACTATTAATGATAAATAATTGACACAAAATATAGCTTACACATAATGGAAAGCTTTCTTGAAAATCCATTCAGATGAGCTTGAGATAAAATTATAATTATCTTATGAGAGGCAATTAGTATGACCAAGATTACAATAACATTGTCAAAGTCGTTTCTAATCTTAATATTAGAAAATTTTAAATGATTATTAAAAAAAAAGTATTGTAATATACATGAACTATAAGTTCAAAAATGTTAATAAATCGATATCCCAACAACTTTTAGTTTAATAAATTCAAACAGAACTTCCTCAAAAAAGTCTCACCTAAAAAGAGGTCTACTCTGCATCCACACCTCGTCATCTAAACCTAGATCACTTCCTACGGAGTCTGGATTGTAACCACCATAGCTATAAATTTCGTTGTTAGTACTTACAATTTTATGCCCACTACGGGCCCTCGGCCAAATTCCCTCACCGTAATCAACTTCTTTAAAAACAAAGGGGCGGAATCGGTATTCCTTACACATTTCTTCATTCACCTTATTATCTTCCTTAGTATCATTAGATCTGCTATGAAAAATTCCCATTTTTGTTCAAATACAGATTAAAATTTAATAATGACACCCAGGTGTTTCATATATTTTGTGAACAAAGCAATACTATGGCACTTATCTCGTTTAGACTAAATACAACTACAAAGAAAAACCTAAAATAACCTTTCAAAATTTTATAATTTAAATCAACAATCGAAAAGTAATCGATTAAAATTGTTCCCTCAGATAAATCTTTTAATAATGTTACAGTGTTTCTATCGTAAATAAACAAAAGTTCAAATATGATCTATTATATAAGTAAGGGGTAAATTAAACATATAGCAAGCAAAATTTCAAAATGACCGGTTGGAATAAGACGGTAAATTCCGACCTTAGGTCGATCGGACTTTGACTGTTGGAGTGAATGCGCAGTCACTGATATGGTTGGCTAAGGCGGTAAATTTCATCCACAAAAAATAGATAGCAATTTAAAAAATAATACTGTGATTTATGGATGTTTGGTTATATATAGAAAACTTAAGGGGTTTTAGTAAACTCATTTACAACTTATTATTTTATTAATGGCTCCCAAAGGAGGGGACCTAAGCTAATATGGCTCTTAAATTCCCACAAAAAAAATACCCCTAAAAGCATCCCCAAGCAGTTTACTAGTCTGACTGCAATGTAACTGGCACTACAATGTAGCTATAACTACAATGTTACACCAAGGTTTCGATCCAAATTGATATTGAAAATGGTACTATCACGGTAACTGATACCACGGTTTCGGTCCAAATCGCTATTGGATATTGGTACTACCATGCTAATGTTACCGATTAACCGATTCGTTAATACCATGGTAACTGACCAAGGATTTGGTCCAAATCGCTATTGGATATTGGTACTACCATGCTAATGTTACCGATTAACCGATTTGTTAATACCGAATATTTGTAGCTTACAGTGAATGTTCCTTTTCCTTTTATAGTTTTTTTGTAACTAATATATTTCTGTAAATGTTACTGTTCTATTTTATTGTTAATAGTTTTCCAACAGGTAATTGTTGCTTTTTTACTGAACAGATTTTTTGGTTTTTGCGATTTTCTTCATAAAAACACCGACGAATTTCATTAAATTAATATTATACCGATAACTGTACTAATCAATAAATTTGTCAATTACTATTTTGTAAACTGCAGTAAGAGAAAGTTGTGTGAGTATTTGGAGAATTTGGCTTAATACTTAGTGAATTTTAAGGCACAGACGTTGAAATTTTGCAGATTCTGACCATCACCGACATTGAGCTGCAGAGGCTCCTAGGAAGAGAAAATCTGAAAGCAGCACTGCTGGACTCCTAACTTTTGCTCTGTTATGTGTCAGTATATTGTACGAATCCAGCACCTACATATGTTCAGGTATGCTCAAAATACCGCATGTTAATGAGTTGCTAGAAATACAAATTTGAAAAAATCGGTTGACTCAACTAAGCGTTGAATAAAAATTCCAAGTTTTTAGAAAATTGTTAATTAGAGTTGCAAAAATTCATTAAGAGAATGTTTACCACCAGATTTATATTTAGTAATGGGATTCATGTAGGCAGCAAAATAGCGCACATTTTTTATACAGTGAATGTTGTTAGTAACGGGCGAAGCCTTATCTCAGTTCAGAGGGTTAATGATAAGTTTTCTGACGTATTAGTAGTATAAGATTGTAACCACAGTAAAATGAAATGGTTTTCTCATTTAGCGTCATGAATCGTATATTGTGTTATTATATTCTTTGCTGCATAGTGTTAGTAACATCAGCTGGTAAGTTAGTTATTATTTAGGCCAAATTTTGCCAGATAAGTTTCAATGTTTCTTGCAGGATAGAACAAACATTAGTAACAAGCTTCGCTAGTACATAAATATCTGTATTCTTATTAATCTATTAGTCTTGTAAACATTATATATAGCGCAGTTTCTTTTAGATATACATAATGAGGAGATGATAGAGGCGAAAGTGGATTCTATTAGCAACCAAGTAAGAGAAATTATTGAACATTACAAAGAAGTGGAGCCAGTGGGATTACCTGGGGCTCCAATTCCAGACCCGCTGCCCATCCCAGACTTGAAACATTCCAGACCAATTGCTACATTAATGTTAAAAAATGCAACCATGAATGGTCTCTCAAAGTTTAAAGTTGACCAGCTGTATTCAAACTTGGCTAGCATGCAGGTATTTTAAAAATTAATTTACTTTCTAACAAAAAAGATAGTAAATTATTTAGTATAATGTAGTATCATCAAAGGAAAAGACAAAACACTCACGACTTGTTCTTGAGATATTTACTCCACTTTTAGTTGCCCTTAACATAAATATAAGAAGAGGGGCTATGTTTGTGTTCGCGTTTTGGGGTAAACAGCATAACATAAAACCATGAAGCTCGAACTTGATTTTCCGTTGACTTATAAACAGAGAAACTAAGAGAAAAGTTTAGTTCTGTTGCAATTTTTCTATATTTTACAAAAATCTTTAAAAGGTGTTGTAGCTGAATTTACTTTTGAGATCTTCAAAATGATGGTACGGAGGGCGGCCGTTACTCCATATTCTAATCCCGTTTTAGCCAGTTTAAGCTACCATGTGAGTCTTTGTTTAGCTCTTGTAATGTGACTATCAAAGTTCGCTATTACTCGCTAGTTATAGCCGGGTTATTCCGTCCTTACTCTTCTTTTTTTCTCTTTTTCTTTTAAATTTGTATTTTTTTTTTTTTACAGAGTTATTCATTTTTTTTGGAGTATAAATAATAGGACTTTTTCCTTTTTTGTATTTCTAATTTTTACTAATATTCTGTAATTTTCTTTGTAGTGTAAATAAATCTTTATTATTGAGTGTTAATTTACTTAATAACACGGCAGATCATAGTAGAGGACAACTGGGAGTCCCATCTGATTTAGAAATAATGAATTGTGAAGTAAGCAATGCACAAAGTAATAGAAATAATGGAATTTCAGGAAATTGGGAAAATAATACTGTTAAACTAATGGAGTGTGTAAACTAAATTTGCTCTGTGCAAGTCTGTGTTGTCACACTGTCTGAAAAAAACGCCCGATCAACATCCTGAAGATGGGCGAACGTCCGAAACCAGTCGATGACCACAAAATGAAACAGGCTACCACGGAAAATGTCTCTAATACTGTTAAAGATAATGATAATTTCAAACAGCATGTGTGTTTCATACAGAACAAGTGATCTGGGCCCGTTTTTTGTTTTAATTGAAAGTATGGATCAAGATCAAAAGGCTATATTAAGAATTCATCCTATGTCTATTGGGAATTATTGCATATTAATCACCCAGAAACTGCAAACAATATAGTTGCAATTAAAAAACTGGGTATTAATATATTGAGAATAGAGTTTAATAAAGGTATATTAGCGAACAAATTAATGGGAAGCATTTTACTGAAAGAAAAGGGTTTCCATGCATACATTTCCAGGTATTTCTTACAAAGGAAAGGTGTAAAAGAAGAAAATGAAATTACAGAGGTTATCTTGGGGTAAATTAGGAACTAATTGATACAAGGAGATTGAATAAGATTGATATAAGGAGTAGAATAAATCATTAAGTTTTAAAATCAGGATTAAAATCAGTAGTTTTTATATTCTTTTTAGGTAGAAGTTGCATTGAAATATACCAAGCTTGAAGTATTAGGAAACTATACGCTTTCCACTTGGTTGTCTCGGTCGGCTGGGGGATTTAACGTTACTTTGACCGAAGTCTATCTTGAGGGTGTTGCTTCTCTGGAGGTTGCAAGACAGGGAAATCTAGAGGCGACTGATATTAGCCTAGATATATCTGTTAAAGATATAGCACTTGATTTCAAGAATCTAGGCTTTCTTGGCACAGTTTTCCAAGGTAACTTTTGCTAGGTAAATTATTAAATTATTATCTCATGAATTATCTTTTATCTCATGAATTATCAATTTATTATATTATTATCTTATTGCATGAATGAAAGAAGCCACATTTCCATTCAGTTGACCTATGGCAGAGTATAGTCTAATTCTTACTTTTTCTTATTAGAGGAAGTATTGCGATCGTGTCAAATTTATGATACTGAATGTTGTAGAGGGAGAGAATAGATCATTTAGTAAGAGTGAGAAATAAACTAGATGCTCTGAACGCTGTTGTAATTAAATAGAGTCTTCAGACTGCAACGACTTTACACTGTTGAATGATAAATAAGAATGAAGGTAGCGAGAGAGTAGTTAAGAGAGAGACAGACTGGCTGAGAGTAGAAAGTACATAGAATGATGTGGACTAACTGGTGTCGATTGCTGTTCTCAAAATATTCTTCTGTAGTGCTAGCCCGCCTCTATATATATGGAATTCTCCCTCCTTAGTTTAGCCTAGGTAGGGAGTAGCTAATGGTTCGGGTCCCATTGTTCGGATCCTTGGTTCATCGGATCCTCACGATTCTTAATGATTCGGATTCCATTACTTCATCCCCTCTCCTGAAGAAATTTTTCATGTGTGAAAAATTTGAGCTTGCTGCTGATGTATGTTTGTAGCTTTTCTGGCTTTGCTACGAGATTTGGGTTTGTTGAAGCTAGCGATGTTGATGAAAACTAGCTATTGTTGCAGAAAGCTGGTGCATGATGATGTGATAGCTAGCTAAGAATGCTGTAGCTAGCGATGATGATATGATTGCTAGCTAAGGATGCTGAAGCTAGGATGATGAAGACTTCTTATGTTTGTCCGAGGGAGAGAAAATTTTTGTAGTCCTTGGCAGCAATTTGCTAACAATATACTACAAATGACAAGTACTGACATAAAAAAATTATTTACAATTACAGATAACTGATTAGAACTTTTAAAGTGATATGAAAATATCAGAGATATTTTCCGTGATAGCCTGCTCTATTTATGGTTTTGGTCGTTCGCCCAAAAGTGTATCAACTAAATTTGCTCTGTTATCTCATTGTTTAGCAAAAAGCAACGCCTGAAACCGGTCGATGATCACAAAAAGAAGCAGGCTATCACGGAAAATATCTCTGATGCTTTCCAGCTCTGCGGAACCAACCACAACAAGTGATATGAAAATTGTCTTTATACAATTGATTCATTTTCTGAAAACTTCTAGTTTAAAAATATTTACATTTTCTGATGACTTCTAGTTGATAATGTTTTTAGAAGTGCTGTGTCTTGCATTGTGTTAATGTGAGATGAAATATGCTTTCTCCTATCTGAAAAGGGTAGGATTTTGCTGTGTTTGTTATTTGTATTAAGAGAATTATCGGTGTTTTCTCTTTTTGAAATTTAGATTAGATTTTCAATGACATTCTGATAGGTTAAGATTATATTGTTGTTCGTGCATTGATTTGTAAACGTTTCAAAACGAATTTTGCAGGGCTAGTTAATTTTAAAATTACAATTTCTAATTTGTCTGCTTCAGACCATCCCGAGAGAACACTATAGTTATTTAGTTAATCGATGAAACTATTTATGTCACTGTTATGTGACCCATCGAATACCGGTAGGTTGTTAATCATCTGCAAATTACGGATGTTAACAGAATTAGGCGCATTGCATTTGTTCAAGAGATACGCAATTGCTTCATCGGCAGATTTTTCGTGATTATTAATATTGTAGTTAGTCATTGTGTTTGATATTTTCCTGAACGCTCTTTTAAAACGATTAAATTACCGCTTATTGGGAGATTGTTTTGTTTGAGAATGTTAATTATATCGGGTCTTTTAATAAATAGGGTCGATACAACGAATGTATAGAAATTTAAAAATACAAGGAAAATATAAATGTATAAAATATAATTGTACGAAATAAATGAAAAATAAAAATGACTTACTTTTCTCCTTCTAAGCTGGGTTCGAATAAACGCTGGGACTAGGTTCGAAAATGATGAGACTGGGTTCACAAACTGGAGCTGGGTTCACAAACCTGGAGCTGGGTTCGAAAAACGCTGAGGCTAGGTTCAAAAATGCTGGGGCGGGGTTCGAAAATGCTGCCGTCAATGGGAAGTTGTGAGATGGAGAGAATAGAGAGATAATTTATTAAGAAATAAACTAGTAGCCGTATTGAACACTGATATAATGAAATAGCAACACAAACTGCAAGAACTCTTTACACGGTAGTATGATATTGAGAATAAGCTAGCGAGAGAATAATTAAGAGAGAGACAGACTGGCTGAGAATGGAAAGTAGAATGATGTTGACTGACTGGTGTCGATTGCTGTTCTCAAACTGTTCTTCTGTAGGACTAACTTGCCTCTCCATATATGGAATTCACCCTCCTTAGTTTACCTAGGTAGGGAGTAACTAATGATTCGGAACCTTGACTCTTCAGATCCTCACGAATCTTAATGAACCTAATAATTCGGATCCAGTAAAAGACGATCTGTTACAATTTTTCTATTTTTCCTAAACATAATGATTTTAGCTTTCGGTTCCCTCCCGTAGGGGGGTTTCCTGCTTTTGAATAAAATGAAGTATAATAAGGTGAGATCTGTTAGTCCACATTCAAATCCATTTTTAGACAATTTAATGTACCATTTATGATAACAGATTCTAAAAAAAAATAGTATTGAACAATTGAGTGACGTCATGTTACACGATACCGCACATCAGCAACTTCCGGGGGGGAGGTCACGACCCGAGCGCTTGTAGTAAATAAAAGAGAATCCTCCCATCATCCCCCATGGGGGCGAGTCCCCGTGAAATGCGTTAATAATGCAAATTCTGCTGTACGGATTTTTTGCCAGTTAGAATTATATTAAGCATGATAAGAGTGGGGAAGGGTCAGGCGCCGAAGGGGTTATTTTATATGACACGCATTATTTTAAGTTTAATACGCTGAACTTGTTTGCAGGCATGATCAATACTGTTGGCACATTTGTATTTGACAGTATCAAACCGTTTATTTTATCCGAGGTAAATAATAACATGAGGAGTGATATTAATAAAAACTTACGAACACTCAAACAAACTTTCCCAAACTCAATGCCACCCATTGACCTAGCTTTGGCTGCCGTCAGGAAGATGGTCAGGGAGTACGGTTATGATCCTTACAGGTGGGCATCTTAATTCCTATTTTGTATTCATTTATAAATAATTGATTTTTTTTATTATACTCTCATTGACTTAAAGAAAATTATATTGTTTATTAACCTTCTTTTAAGGATAGAAGACTATAAGTACAATCCAGGAATTGTATCCGTTGAATTAAGTAACATTTTTGTATCTGGGCTGGCTTCGTTTTACAGATTAGGAAATTTGACAATCTCTATATCAAATAATTCACTTCTTTTGGGAGTTCATCTCTCTACTAGGCGGCTGCACGGCAGGTATGTCTGGAAGAGTAATATTCCAGCTTTGACAACTTATTCTGTTTGCTGTTAGGCAAGTAATGAGTAGCAAAGCATGAACAAAATTATATTCATTTATTCAAGTACACTATTTTTATTAAATGCAACTGTCTTTTTGCTTTTTATAATTGCAGTTGTTCGTGGGAACTTACCTTGGGTGGCTTGCTGTCTAATTATGGTTCAGCCAGCTTCTCTGTGGAATACCTGGAAGTGAACACTAAAATCAATCAAAGTCTCAATGTACGCCACTCACCGAAGTTAAAGGAGCTTCAACTTTCACTAGGAAATATTCAACTTAGAATGAATGGTCTCGGCACCCTTGACTATATTCTAGAACTGTTGTCAAATGTTGTACCCAACCTTCTTCGATATCAGGTGAACATAAAAAATTTCAATTAATAGACCGTAGTTTTTAGAGCGGGAGGAAGGCATAGCCAATAGATCTTGCTTCTATAGCAGCTAAACCAATAGATTGCGTGTGGCTGCTGTTAATTATTTCCGTTAACTATTTATTAAGATAGTTAATAATTTATTTAAGTTAAAATATATAACTTATTCAGTTAAACACTCCCTCAGCTCCTGTTGTTTTCAACCTGTCCTTTATATCGAAATTGGTAATCTAGTTTAATTAAAAGTATAATGGTATTGGCTTTGTAGTGGAATCGTTTATTGTGATTCCTATGGTATGTAGTAGATGTCTTGAAGAGGGCAGAAGTTAGTTTAGAGATTTTTGGTAGTTAGTGCTCAAATTATTAACACGGAATTTATAAAAATAGACTGTATTTGTACAATAATTTAAACGTGAGTAATGGTAACTATTAACAAGAAATACTTAGAAATAAATAGGAGATAAATAACTAATAATTTAGAATGATTAAAATAAATGAACTAAGATGCACAACTAAGGAAATAAGTATAAATAAAACCTGTATAGGTACGCGGAACTGCTGCTCGTATAATAATCTTGAAGAAGTACTGAAGTATAATCATCCCCTCTTCCAATGGGGCGAAGTTTATATATTAGTGTTAGCAACACTCACACCAAGACATCTGTCCTAGTGTGCGACCTTGAGCGACCTTGGTTAGTTCGGTGACCTGTGATTTAGGTCAGTGGCCAGCTTATCGGTGCTTGCTTTGATGTAAAGTATTGACCCTTGGTTTTGTTTGTTTGGCCGCGGCCTTGTCTTGAAGACAGCAGCCGGCTAGGCCACTAGTTATAAATTATTCTTTCTTTGTTATGTGTTGTGAAGGTTTGACATTGCTATGACCTTGCCATGTCATTACATCATCCTCTCTCCGGTGAAAAATTTTTTCAGCATGAAAAAATTTGTTGCGGGGGCGGATGCTGAATTTGCATGTTCGCCGTTGTACGAGCGTGCCCTATTTTTTTTTTTAATTTAAGTTAATTAGTGTGCATTTTAGTTGAAGTATGTTACAATTATTTATACCGTGTTAATTTTAAATATCACGGTTCGACAATATTGCTATTTTGTAACTTTTGACAATAGATTGAAAATATTACAATGATGCGATTTTTAACAATGGAAAAATTGATAGTGATACTAATCATATACAATTAAAAGTATGATATTTGTTTGATTATCGATAAAATTTAACATGCGAATGTTATTAACATAAAAAATGAATTTATAAAGGTTGATGAAATCAAAAAAATTAATATGTACATAAGATAACATGATAAATGATGTTATATGACATACAAATGTCAGTGAATTAATACAGTTGATAAAATCAAAAAATCAATATGTACCAAAGATAACATGATAAATGAAGTTATAAAGAAAACATGACATACAAATGTCAGTGAATTAATAAGAGTTGGTATACCACGTTATAATATTATTTATAAGAAATGTAAAATGTGCACTCTTATTTTTAAAATTTATATGTATTCATATTTTTAGATCGAATCGATAAATTGTTGCCCCTGATTTACCCAATGCATGCTGCGAGCAAGGGAGAAGGGAAAGCGCTTGCGGGAAGGTTAGGTTTCTCGAGATTCGTCGATTAGTCTAGACTTCTTACTTTAACTTAGCTTAACTTAATCTAACTTAATTTAGATGTCGACTATATAAAATCTAAATATGTGTATATATATATGTGTATGTGTGTGTGAAAAAAAAGGCATGTATACAATACGCAGTTATAGGGGGGGACATGCGTTTGTTGTATTTGGTACGTCGTATTTTTGGTACACTAGTGATTTTTTCGTAGTTAATGAGCTCGTTGGTAGTTAAATACCCGTTGCCGTGACGAAATGCTGCAAAATTTGTATTAGTGCATGTACAAATAAATTTTTAAATTAATAGTGAAGATAGTGAAATTTATATTTAAGGGATGACCTGTAAGAAGAGGTAGAATAAATATATAGATAAATAAAATAATATACCTGAAAGGGATTAGTTACTTACAATTGTACCTTATTTAATGCCGCCTAAGTTTTATGTGCACGTGTTAACGTCTTTATTTGGCACTAGCTTGGTGAAAGGTATAATAGTCTCCGTTGGTTAAAAGGTGTTGGTCTTCCGTCTCGAATGTGCTATTGTTGAGTTTACCTGTTATTGGCATTATTCTACTAAACAAAGCAATTTTTGT